>JAOTAV010013854.1:0-25780 GCA_026546445.1 Cyclargus thomasi | reverse complement strand
CGTGAGGTTTAAGGCACAAAAAAAATTTTTCAAAAGAAAAGTTACCACGCGGACGGAGTCGCGGGCAACAGCTAGTATATATATAAAACTGCATTTCAAAATTTTTGTTCGTGCTCTTAAGTACTAAGCGGTGACTAAATACGGGCCAAAAAAAAATAAAAAAATTTAAATCATGTTTGTAGGTCTTCTAAAAGACCTAGAAATTATCATTGTTTTTCAATTTCAGGAATAGACAACGCGACGGTAACCTTCGGTTCATTGGTCTCCCTCATCAAGGGTCAGCCCCCGGTCCACCTATCCTTGGGTTTGGACCTTCGGGTACTCCTGGTTAACACCAGGATAAGTCGGGAAACGAGGGCAGTGGCTGCGCGGGTTGCGGAGAGGCGTAGCTGGACGGGAGGGGCCATAGAGAAGACCGTTGACGCAATTGGCTGCGTCGCCGAGGACGCTGTTGCGGTGAGTGAGAGAGATAAGAGTTGGAGGAAGAGAGATAGGTGTACGAGGCAGGGTGCGCGGAGCTATAGACATCGTTGAGGCTCTTGACTTCATCGCCGAGGATGCTGTTGTTGTGAGTGAAGGAGATAGAGTTGGAGGGAGAGAGATAGGTGTACGGGGCAGTGCGAGGAGCTGTAGGGATCGTCGAGCGATGAGTGAGAGAGACAAATAGATGGTTGTAAGCGGGGAGAGGCGGGGCTGGATGGCGGAACAAAAAAGCTTCGCCCCTATAGATGTTGCAGTGAATGAAAGAGAAGGGAGAAGCAATCATAAATGTAGTCAATCTGTTTTATTTATTACAACTATTCACAAACACTTTATGCACAAAAAAATGTATTTTTTTTCAGATCCTAAAGAAATTGTCTGTGGCTACATCTCAGGCTGAGTTGGATGAAGGCTACCGGAGGTTAGCGGTAAGTAGCCGTAAGATTATGATACGTTACGGCTGGTTGCAACCCCCCTCTAAATAGTCTTATTTAATCACTAATGGATTCCAATAATATTTATAAGTTTACATGATGAGGTGCAAACATTTTTTACATCTCAAGTTCAATTACTGCATCGGAACTATCTCCCTTACAACGCTACCATGGCAGTTTTCAAAAGACGACTGAAAGAGTACTACCTTGTCTCTCAATCTATTAAATTACCATTATTGCATGTCACTATAGTATTTATTTATTGTATTTATTTTATTACAAATAATATTATGATTATTTATTTATTGTATGTTGTAGCTATTTTTTCTGGCACATTTACAATTTATCTATTTTATATCTTGTGTTATTTCGTTTTAATGTATATTATTTTACTTCAACAAGTACATAGTATTCATAGTTGTGCACGTCCTATCTCTGCAGATATGCCCTAGCCCTGCGGCTAGCATAGCGTCAGTAGACATACGAAAGTCGGGATAAACTGCAGTTTCCTTTGTACATTTGTTACTTCAACGTCACTTTGTCTATCTTTATGTAGAAAGAATCTTTTTCTCGGTCGCTTTGCTAGTCCTGCTGCTATCTAAATCGATGGGATTTAATATTATTACATCTCTCCGTGGAGCTGCTGGAAGCGATTTCTAGTCTTGCTGTGTTAATTATAATATTGCAATCTTTCTCATGTGCACGGCAAATCATAAAAAAATGACCTTTGGTGCCAGCTTAGTTCATTTCGACTATGTTTATAATTGCAGACCCTGTGGGACATGAACCACTGCCTGCTGTCGGCGCTGGGCGTGTCGCACGTCGCGCTGGAGGCGATCCGCACCGCCGCCGCCAGACACCACCTCGTCGCCAAGCTGACCGGCGCCGGCGGGGGAGGGTAATGATGTTATGTGATGTAGACCCTGGGAGACATGAACCACTTCCCTTTTTACCTTTGGGAAAATACATTTACGCATCCCAGGCGTTTTGGGGATGGCTACCAAGGTATGTGGGATCCTCACGGAGGCCACACCAGGCGTACCCACTAAAAATCCAACGGGTGTTCCTATTTTGCGCGTTAGGCAGATTCGCGGGATACGCGTGACACACAACCGCGAAAATGAACCGGTGCCTGCTGTCGGCGCTGGGCGTGTCGCGATGGCAGAAAGGAAAACTCGGCGGTCAACGGCGTACAAAGTACAGACGGACGTTCGACATGATCCCCGCAACTCCGTTGCCCCAAAAGTACAATTTACCGAGATAAAGAGTCCTATGTCTTCCCCCGCAACTCAAAATGGCCCAATACCAAATTTTAGTAAGATTGGTTCAGAGGTTTGAGAAGAGGTAACAGACAAACAGCCAGAAACACTTTCGCATTTGTAATGTCAAGTATGGACTTCTTCGGTATTTAATTACACAATTCGAAATTTTTAAATTCAATTTTTGGAATATTGTATTTTATATTGCCCTTCTGATATATTTTTCAAATATTTTCAGATACGCCATAGTTTTGGTCCCACCGAAGACGGAGGAGTCATCGCTGGAGGCGCTCAAGAGGGAACTGACGGCGCAGGGCTTCGAGGTGACAGACACCACGCTCGGCGGCCGCGGGGTCACTATAGATAAGTGCTCTCAGCAAAAGACGCGGCTATAGGCTATAGCCATGGTCTAGGAACCACTATAGTAGGGGAGCCCAAGAGGGGAATATTGGATTTACTCGAGCGCGTCAGATTAAGCTAGTGCTAGGCTTTCTACATGTCTCTGGTTATCATGGTATAAAAATCAGATTTCTTAAAAAGTTATTTTTAAGTACCGAAATGTCGACGAAACCGTTGAATTAAGATAGGGGGCGTTAAAAATGCGCCAAAGAATACATTCATTTAAAGCGCTGATGATTGGAATGTAAAGTAGTAACATTGAACAACAAAACCTCATATTTTCATAACGAATCTTCCCAGATATTTTATGTCGCAGTCAACTAAATGCTTTAGACCTTGCTATCTAAAATTGTCCAATAATCATTTAATGTTATCATTTTTTATAACCTTAAAATCGCTGTAGCGTCTTATACCACCGCTGAAATAAAAAAAAATCCCGTATTATTTTTCACAACGTGTTACCTAATCTACGAAACGTACTTACGGTCTCCACGACGCTCGAGTTACTCCAAAAATAGCACTCTCACCTCCCCGGCTACTAGATCGCTGGTATGAACTGGGATGGATACAAGTGCGTATATCATAAATGGCTTCCAATAATATTCTGATCGCATGTCGCGTGTCTATAACGATCGGCAACATTTTGTAAATGGCCATGTTCTCTCTCGTAATTTTTGGGGCATGCCCGTGCAAAACATTTTATTTCGCATTGTCATAGATAAGGAATGTCATGACAACGCCACAAAAAATTATCTAGAATTGGTATCGAGTTATTGGACGTGTTCGGTAGCGTTTTGTGACTTGCGCGGTAAAATTTTATTTATGAATTTTATACCGCGCAGACTCTTACTTTTGGTCTCCGCAGTATAAAATTTCACAGCGCATGCGTTAAAAAACGCTACCGAACACGGCCATTATTGTTGACGTTGCAATGACGTAAGTTTCACATGCGCAATAAAAGACCCATGCTCTTAAAATTATGGAAGAGAACATGGCCTATGAGTAGGGAAATAGGCGTATAAAACAATATTTTTATGAATGTAAATTATTATAATAGTGGGCTAAAAGATTTACAGAATGTCAAAACAATCTCAGATTTCAGTAGATATTAGCGATTTAAGTCTTCTACCCATCTCTTTCTCTCAAAACGCAATTTAGTATGAACTTTATATTCAGATTATAGACTTTGACGTCAGTCAATATCGGGTCTCTCTTTCTAACGACTTTAAAGACTTATTTTTATCAATATCAAAAAACTAATTACACTACATCGTTTTTAAAGAAAGATAAATTTATTTTAACAGAGAATTAAAAATCATGCATATTCCCTTATTATTGACAGTCATGTGCTCTGTTGTTAGGTCTCTTCTGATTATGTCTAACACGCCGCTGCATGGCTGTTAAGCAACTTACATATTGAGTTATAACGTATCATTTGTTAAATTCGCTTAACCAATTTGTATGTTGTGATTTAAAAATTCTGTAACAGCACTAGCTAAATACCTTTTTTTGTTTTATTTCTATCGACAATATTTTAACGTTAAGGACACTTACCCATCAAAATTCTATAAGGATTCAATTAAAGGTCTTAGGTTATGGTGCATTTATTACGTTTTTAATGTAGAAAATATGTATTAAAGTAAGCTGGATAAGATGGCATCTTGCCGGTATCACTTTACAAATTTAGTTCTACTTGGTATATGAATCAGGTTTCCAATTTTATAATAAATTTATACTTTTATATTATGCTTTGTTCTTTTCCTATTCTAACTTATAAGCTTTTGATTACTGATGGGAATAAATGGAAGTAAAATTAGTACTGTTAATAATTATTTTATTATACTTATACACGATACAATAATATAAATTTTCAATTACAAATAATACCAAACTGAAACAGTAAGCCGCCAAATATAATTCGCTAAAATAAATAATTCGATTAAAATATGGTCCATAATTATTATCACATTTTTACTATCTATACAAATTACTCAAAAAAAAATTGCCATTCCATCTGACAATAGTTACATTGTAATAATGCGCTTTAAGCTGCTCGTCCACTGAATCGGAAGCTTTCACTGCGGACGAGGAAATGAAGAAAAATACCGGTGTGGAATGCATTGCCGATCCAGTGCACGCAGTTCCATAGAAATCAATACAAAAGAATAAATCCGTCCGCTTCGATTTCGATGCAGTGGTCGCGCAGCTTTACGGTTAAACCGTTCTAGAGCGACACGAAACGACACGTCACTTCTATAGAACTGTCGTTTACAAGATTGTGTCGTTTCACGAAAGTCACTTCTATAGAGGTTAATTATAGTCGTGTCGTTACACTTACTGCAGTCTCGCCTAATCTTTTCTTTATCTAAACGTGAAAAAAACGACAGTTTTGTACTTCATATTCCTGCATATTATTTAAACGTATACTGTATTCTATTTTAAGTACTTTAAATTGGTAATATTTTTTTCACGTTTATATAAATTAATTCTGGAGAAAAGTCAGGTTGGTGAAAAGTACAAGCTTTTTATTGCATTGAAATAATTTTCGCTCTGGCAATATTTAGAGACGGATTGAAAAAGAAGTGTGCTTTGGTGTTTGGGCGTAGAAAGTTATTGATTTTAGATATATACATTTAAAAAAAAGATTGTAGATGGATGACCCTTTTTCCAAATTCATCCTTCCCAGATAAAAACTTAAGTCCCTGAGCATTGTGCAATATTTGGAGCTAGTTTGGTGCAAATCTTAAGTAGTCTTAGTACTATAAGGTATAAAATAATACTTCAAATTATAATACTTTGTGTTCGAATGCGAATAGAATAAAAACTAATTTGTAAAATTATAAAGCATTGGATAATCTCTTGTCGCCTTTGTCAAAGTAATCTGTTATATAATTTTTAAGCGTCTAAGCAAAAGCTACGAAAAATGGACATTTAGCAGTTTTAAAATTTGATATCATATTTTCTATAAATATTAATATATTAATATTTCTATAAATAATAATATAACTTTAATAAGTATAAATTAGATTCCTATTTACACTCGTTTTATAGTATTTGCTGCTTATATTAATAATAAAATAGTAGGTAAATGATTTCTAACATAATAAGTAAAAAAAATAAAATAACATTGTTATTTTTAATTTCATAGTTATGGAATGAACATTAAAAGCGCAGATATACAATAGAAATCATGTTAATACCATCTTTGGTAAGTAACAACCATTAAATTATTGTGAGTTCGGGGAGACACGGCACTGCATTTCATAGAATCGTGTGTAAATCATCCAATGCACGTTTTATTTAACGTCAGTTTAATGAAAAACCGGCCAAATGTTCCGTACCAATAAATAGCAAAATTCAGAAACTTGAACAGTCAACCACCAATCACAAGCAATAACGCAATGTAGAGGTACTACAGCGCCATCTTTTATAAAAAAAAGCAAAATCATGTTTGATGTACGAGAGGCCCTCTTAAAAAATTAATTTGTTTTGTTTTTAGTATTCGTTTTTGTAGCAGCAACAGAATCACATAATTTGTGAAATTTTCAACTCCCTAGCTATTATCTAGTTTTTGTGATACATTCTGGTGACAGACAGACCGACAGACATCGAAGCCTTAGTAATAGATTCCTGTTTTTACCCTTTGGATACGAAATCCTAAAAATACAGACCAGCGGTTTTACCTTAAAGATAGCTTTCATTCCTTCACAATATAAAAAGTCGCCGAGTTCTGTCTCCCACCACAAGCAAAAACAGATTTGAGGGGCCTGTTTCACCGCTTATAAATAGTCTATCCACAAGTGTATTTGACAGATGTTGTATGGAGAATCTGTCAAAAAAGTTGTGGACTAGGCTACGAACAGAAACTTTATCAGGAAACGGTGAAACATGCCTACAGGTATATGTAAATTCTTATGAAATAAAATATAAATATTCGAATTTCAAAGGTGCTAGCAATAAGTGACTACTAAATTTCATTTAATACTTTCTAAAAAGAACGAAATAAATACGTTAAAGTAATAATACTCGTTATGATATAACTAATACACCTACAGCTACAATATAAACATATCAAATTAATCTTATAATAAATTAGAGTATTCTATTGTTCATATCTATCAGTTTTGTGATCTAATATCAATAAGTTTCTAAATTTAATACCGCAAGTTTTAATTATAATTTTAATTTCTATCGTAGCTGCCTCCTATTCACTTAATCTAATCCTATATTTGTTATCACGTTGGACTACACTGCAATAAAAAAAGAAAACCATAGACATCCTGAACTCTTTTTCTGGAGTTCAAATTTCGAAACAGAGTATCATCACGTGATAGAATATCACTCTATATTATGAGTTGTGACTTATGTCCAACGGATAAAATTATTTGAACACTATATGAGTGAATAATATAGGCACTATACTGGTATGATACTACAAGAACGTACATATTCTAGTTTAATTTGAGATAATTTGAAAGCACTCTGTGCCAGTTATTAGTCTATGGTCAACTATTTTTGTCTATCTAAGGTTGAGAATATTTCAACGATATTTCTTTTACCCTTACAAGTAGGTTATAAGCCAATTTCAGAAAGAAAGTACTGTTTAAATAAAAGCAGGACTAGGCATTTTTATGCGACACCAGCGCCGCCACTTAATATTCGTTTATGGAAAGATCTTATTTTAACAATAAATATCTTACATAAAATGGCTGATCCTGTTAAACCCATTATTATCCATCATAATTCCAAACCTTACTTTACTTATCGCCTAGCTCAATCTTTTCAAAAGGCAAATGTATTAAGTCTACACTACCAGTGTTATACAAAGCACTAATCAGCCACGAAGTCAAATTATTTACTTATTTATAATATGGTAAGTATGTCTGCATATCACCTTTTGGCAAAAAAAATACTGTTCATATTTGTAAGTTAAAAAAAATTGTCAAACCTAATTTTTTTCAGTCCTGGCAAATGCTAGTTTCTCACATGATTCCTAGCAATTTTCTCTTTAAAACCCCTCATTCGAAACCAAGAAACTTTTATGGAAAACACCTGTCAACGCGTCAATGGCGGCCCGGATCACGCGCGCGCCAAAACCGACCATAGACAAGAGCGCACTTTTTGTGTCACACCAGCAGAGTCAAAGGCGGTCGACTCATAAAGTCTTTAAGGCGTCCCAGAGGAAGACGAGCCGCTCCCTGAGGACGAGCAGCAGCATGTTCTACAATTGGTAGCCGGCGCGCACCTGAAAAGAAATTTATAACAATTCTAGCAATTCTCTCAGACCTCACTAGTTGCTGTTCTATAATTTAATTTCATTAAGGGCTTCAACTAGAAAGAGAAAAGAGCTTTACAAAAATGAGTATGTTTGAAATGAAAGTGTTTTTTAAGAAAAACACCCTCATTTCATTTTTTATTAGTTTATTTTAGTTTATTGCCTTATGATGTTTGTGTGTTTGGACGCAAAAAAATGACCTGATGGTTGTTTTCGGCGTCGGGCTGCTGAATGAGCGGCGGACTAAGCGGGTCCTCGCTCGACGTCACTGTCGTCGATGGGGTCAAGTCTGAAAACCATAACATTGGCCCATTTAGTTATCCGGCTTATCCTTTCATTAAAAGGCCGACAACGCACATGCAACGCTTCTGATGTTAAAAGTAAGTAGAAGTGTTTGCGCATGCGCTAAAATTTACGAACACGGCTCGACTTAACAAAGATCATTCACAAAACGTCTCGACCAACCTTCGTTCTCCTCGTCCTCGGCGAGCCACTTCTGTATGTCGGCGTTGTACATGCGCCGCTGGAGCACCTCCTTCGTGCGCGGACGAGTCCCGATGAATGTCACCTGCATCTGTATCGAAAATGGACGATTAAAAATATTGGTGATTTTCTTTGGTGTTGTTATAAGCGACCATAGATCATAGAGAAAAAGAAAAAACACATATTTTTTAAATACTGTGTTATCTGTGGTCTGCTCTATGCATGCGTGTAAATATTTCACCGAAAGAACGCTCCTATTTATTGGGCCCTTTTTGACTTTAATGTCGCTTTATACGGGTGTCTCACTAGCCAGTTTGGCAGCCATACATTTTATGCATGAGGAAAGGACCATCACTAAAAATTGTGGGAGTTAAGTTAGAAATTGTACAATATAAATGGCTGTCTCATAACGATTTTGTTGGTCGTTAAAAAAAGAGACGATAGCCTTAGTCCAGAAGTTTAAAGCGTGGCTCGCGACTAGAAGGTCGAAAACATGTATTTCCAAGTTTGGAATGCAAGCTGACGTAATTGTCTGACAAGTAAGATGATGCGTCGAATGGGCATGTAGAGACGGTTTTGCGCCTGATCTCTCGCCAGTCATGTCGGTCACCGTCCCACTGGGTTATGAGAGTAAAGGAACAGAGAGTGTTCTTGTAAACTGCGAACACCTTGAGAATTTATAATAATAGTAATAATTTATTTGCCAAATTTAAATGTATAATGAGGTCTTACAGATTTTTTTTGTAATTGTAAAAATTACTCCTGGCTTGGTTTAAAACCGGTGCATGAGTTATTTTTTACAGGCTTGAGTTTCTTCGAATGGTACTCACCCCTGGCGGTAGGTATGTCCGCAGCTCATCTGCGAGGTCCCCGCTGGCGCCGAGCCGCTGGACCTCCTCCCAGCTGGTGTGCACCTCCTCGTGCAGCAGTTTTTCCTCTGAAAATTATATTAATAGCGTCTCTTACCACTCTTCCGGATAGGTTATGCACAAATTATGTAACGGAGTAATTGAGTTCTACAAATATTTGATATGGCAATATAACCAAACACACACCCTATAACAACACAAAAAATTGCCTTTAAAACATTAGAGAAAGCCACAATCGTCATCCACGTCATTCATCACACATCCGAAGAGTCTAAAATGCATTGCCGGCCATTTTTATGAGGGAATAGGGATAGGGGATTAGGAAAGTTGGGCCACCGGTACACTCACACACTGGACGAAACACAGCACAACGCCGTTTCACGCCTGTTTTCTGTAACAAGGCCGTGGTACCACTCCGGTCGAGCCGTCCCATTCGTGCCGAAGCATGGCTCTCCCACGGCAATGAGCATCCGTATTATGTAATTGAGATTGGAAAACCTCTCTGGTACACGCCTCCACCCGGGTTCGAACCTGCACCCTATCGAGTGCGAACCAAATGTCTTACCCACTAGGCCGCAGACTGAGCAAGATTTCTGACTTCAGTTCAAATACATTTGAAATAAATCGGTCGGCAATGCGTTGCCCCGTGCGGTCACCCCCCCTGCCCTCCGTCTCTAACGCCGCTACTGCATGTTTGGTAACGTACCATCCCGCTTGGTGGTGCTCCTCTTGTACTGTATCCGGAACCGGAAAGCTTCCAGAACACTCGCCACCACTATCGTCAGCACCACCATCGTAAACAGGTAGAACACCTACAAACGAAATTAGTAATCCAGTAGTTTATATTTTATACAGAGTTCGACTCAGTTGTGCGCGCGGCCCTTGTGTGGGTAAGCCTTGTTTACTCGGACGACGCCTACCGAGTCACTGCCACATGAATGAAAGTTGTTAATTCACAGGCACACACACATAGGGCCACGCGCACAACTGACATGAAATATCGTGCTCATGGGGCGGGGCCTGTATCGGAATGATTATGGTATAATTTCAAAGTGGGGATACTATGGCGTCTCCATTTTGCTACCTTGCCAGTACTGAGCTAGGGCCAAGTGGATCAGTTAGAAAGGATTGAAAATGTTTATTCCAACCTATTTCCTACTTCTAGGATATCACAACGCAGAATCGACAGTTAAAACAAAGCAAGGAGTATCCACCGCGACGTCCTCATTTTGCTACCATGCCAGCACGGGCCACGGACCGAGTAGGTCGGATAGACGGTGATTGAAAGTGTTTTACTCGAACCTACTTCCTACTTGTAGATTATCGTTACACAGATCGGACAATGGACAGTCAATCACGCTGGCTACAAACAACTTTAAAGTCCTCACCATAAAGTACACCCTGGTGAACTGCCCCGCGACCGCTGCGTAGGCGTTCATCAGAATGAACCAGTTGTTGACGACGGTGAGCTCGAACAGTGTGACGCCGCTGGTGAGGATGTTCTCGAAGTTGTTGAGGTAGTAGTAGCCGAGAGGCGTCGACGCGTTCGCGCTCCACTTGTAGAAGTCCTCCACTGTAGTGTTACTGGACACATCATAACCTCATATAGCAGCTCCTCATTAGGGGCGTCAACCTACGCCGAGAATTCGCGTCACAAGTTGTGCACATTGAATGTTTTGACCCATTCAACATACACTAAACTCACAGTCGCTCAAGTTGTTTGGAAGAAGTTCAGTTACAAACATACTCACACATGAATTATATAAATTAAGATAAGTATGGATTCGGAAAAAAAAATCTATAAATCAGGAAGTCAACTCACACGCAGCAGTTCCTCAGGTCGTAACCAGAGAAGAGCTCCATGCCCACGATGGCGAAGAAGTAGTAGACCACCAGCATCACGCAGCCGGCGCTCGACATCAGCGGCGACAGCAGCACCAGCGTGCCGAACACGTCGCGGTACCGCTTCTTCAGCTTGTATAACCGCATCAGCCTGCAATATAGACGAGATATCATAGACCGGTCGTCAACAGTCCGAGTAAAAAACAACACACAGACTACTCGACATCAGCCTGCACCATAGACAACAGACAGACTACTCGACATCAGCCTGCATCATAGACGAGACACCATAGAACGCTCGACATCATCCTGTATTAAGCTGAAAACAAACTGTCGGACGCGACTTACGGACGCGGCTAACTGCCGCCATTTAGTTAATAATTGTACATTGAGGCGTGCAAACTATAGGACGTAAGTCGCCTCCGATAATTTGTTTTCAACTTTATAGGCAACACACATAGACGAGAGACCGTACACAAACCACAGACAATTTTGTTGGTGGCTCTGGTTTCACCACGTCACTTTTTTGTGATTATAATAATGCGAATGTTTTAATGGCACATGGCGTAAAGCATCAGGTTTATTTTAAGAGAATTTTGACTGTGATCTTGCTAAATAAAAACTTTCCAGCTGACACTTCGCCAGACTCTATTTTGCCAGCCATCACCAAAACGGGCATAGACAACATTAAATTTTTTTACTAACCTCAGCGGTCGGAATATGACGACGATGAACATATGCGGCGCTATACTGAGCAGCACCGCGCCCATCAGCGCCAGCAGCGTCGCGCTCAGGTCGAACACGTTCCACCCGCTCTCCAGGTACGCGGTCAGACCGAGCGCGGTTATCCTCAGGGCCGCCTCTATCAGGAACACTGGAAACATTGGGACAGGTTACAAAACGAAAACCAAGTATATGCGGTCGAATTGAGAAAGCTCCTCGTTTATGTAAGCCGGTTAAAAAATGTTGTACAATCAGAGAAGTTGAAACAGATACAGATACCGGATCCAAGTATGTCAAACTCAGCCGACAGATCACGACTGACATATTCCGACCAAATGACGTGGATCCGTTAACTGGCTCTCTTTCAATTTCCCCTATTATACATTGAGGAAATTTGAGCTAACATACAATGGTTACATTTATAAGCACCAGTAGGTTGGTGCATGACTTCATACGTTTTAATATATAAAATTGTCAAAAGCCATTTGAAACTCACAAACAAGGAAGAGCCAGGTGTCCCAGGACGCGCACAGCAGGCGCGCACTGTCCTGCAGGTTGCCAGCCGCCTCGCACACGCGCAGCACCATCGATACGCCATTACCGACGATCAGCGCGACTAGAAAAAAAATACTGTCAATGTCAAGGTCAGTGTATGCTTTTTTTTTCAAAAATTCCATAAACGTGAATTAATATAAAGGACCAAATCGCCATTATTAACGCTTAAGTCGGACACTCGATCCTTTATATATTTATATCACATCTACGTTGCTTTTTCTGTAAAAAAAGTATCCATTCACAAATAAAAAAAAAAAATAAACCTTACTACTTTGCAATCACGACATATACTTTACAATCGAGAGGAGTGAGAATAATACTCACACACAAGATACTCAAAGTACGGCCATCGCAGCGCCGCAGCGGCGGCACGGCCTATCGGTTCCAAGGGTCCGGCGCCGTACCACGGCGCTCTTGCGGCTTGCGGCGCCCACCTCAGCGCCAACGCCTCGTACACCGCCGCGAATTCCGCGCGCGACAACCCGCCCGAGTTGGACGCGTTCAGTTGCTTGAACATCAAGTATACGTCCAGACCGCCTGGGGGAGTAGAAAATGACAAAATTTTTCAATTCATGTTACGTTTAGGAATTTAAAAAATCAACTACCACTTTGGCAATATATTACGAGGTTGATGCAGAGCCAGATCTAAGTTAGTTGGTCTCGTAATGTCAAACCCAGCCGACAGATCACGACTAACATGGAATTGTCATATTACCACCTAATGACCCGTCAACTGGCTTTTTTGCAATTTCCTCGAATGGTAACTGCGAAATTCACTCTCCTCCTAGAAGGCTACGACTCTATAAGAAAGCAAAAGTACGTAGTAAAGTGGATAAGACCTAGTTTGGTTCGCACTAGCGAGGGTGCAGGTTCGAACCCCGGTGGAGGCATGTACTAATGAGACATTTTCCGATCTCAAGTACATAATACCATAGACGAATTATACCGTAAAATAATTGGTCTATGATAATACGGATTCTCACTGCCGTGAGAGAGCCATGCTTCGGCACGAATGAGCCAGCTCGACCTAAGCGATACGTTCAGTGAGTGATTTTACCGGTGGCCCAACTTCTCTAATCCCTTATCTCAATTCCCTCATAATGAGGTCAGCATCGCACTTGCATGTAACGAGTGTCTATGGGCGACGGCAGTAGCTTTCCATCAGGTAACCCGTCTGCTCGCTTGCCCCCTAAATAACACAAACCGTTGTAGGGCCGTGCCCTACTATATTTGATAAATCCACACTATGTCTTATACTCACTATAATGCGGCGCGTAATGTCGCATCAGTCCCGCGAAGTGTCGCAGCCGCACGGCTCGCGGCGCGCGGCGCGACACCAGCAGCCGGAACGCGCGCTTGGCGGCGCCGCGCCGGTGCAGCAGCAACGCGCGACACTTCTCGCGCTCTATGCGCGTGAACGCCTCGTACACTACCGCCAACATCTAGATTAAAAAAAAAAGGAAAAACGTCACAATGATATCCCTAACCCGTTAAATAAACATTTTCGTCGAGAAAAAAAATTAAGCACGTTTATATTCATAGCATTTTCATTCGTCACTTATAAGCACCAAGCCAATACAGATTATGTATTCGGCGAGTGCAATGTAGGCGCGTACAACTGCACGTTGGTGGCAAAAAAGGAACACTCGGGGAGTGGCGGCATACAAATTGTCTATCTTTTAAATGCAAGGCAGCCATTTAACAGCGCAAATAACTACGTTTTATCCGCCGTATTTTTATACGGTTGGCCCACATGGATCACAAGTCACGTACGTGACAAACACAAATGCCAAAAACATGTGTTTGATAGCGTTTTGTGGTTACGTTTAGCGGTCCGTCCGGTTTACCTATACTCAAAAGCAATAACAGCAAAGCTCCCAACTATATAGAGCTAGCTTATGCCCGCGGCTCCGCTCGGGTGCAATTCGAAAAATTGGTAAAAAATCTATTTTTTCCAAAACGAGATTTTTCGAAACCAAAAGTAGCCTATGTACGGTTTGTTACTCTCAATCCTTTCAAATAGACATATGCCAAAAATCAAGTTATTAGGTTGCTTCGCTGGGGCGTGAGGAAAGGGCAAACAAACAAATTTTCTCATTTATAATATTAGTGAGGATACACTTACCAAGTTCATGAGCACGTACAGCACTGTGATGATGTACAGTATGAAGAACACCGCGTACCACTTGGACTTGGCGTACGACGGCATCATCACGTCCGGGAAACTGGAACAGCAGCGATATAGCACTCATGTCTATCGACTCTAGGATTCGTTAAGTTAGTCTTAGGGGAGTTTTTCTTTTCACATTCGACAGTGAAATCGTTTCGCGTCTACAAAGATTTTATATGGGATGTGTACAGCGCTACCTGGTGATGCTAACGGTAATGTGTACGAATCCCATATAAGATCTTAGTGAACGCGAAACGGTCGAATTTGAAAAGAAAAACTCGCATTCGGCACTCAGAAACGCTAGTTGATGTAGTAATAACTTCTGAGACGGTTTCGTTCTGAGCAGGGAAATCTTTTGACATGCCCGTTTCCCGTTTCGTTTTGTTATTCAGGCGATCAACCTACTTTGTCCTTATCAAATTTAAAAATAACATGTTTCCTGCGTAGGAATCTATTCCACGATCTCCTACTCAAGGGCCAACCTCCACACAACTAAATCGCGGAGGCGTTACGGGCGCTAGTTTATAGATTCATCGAAAGTCTCAGACGAATGCGCAGAAAATATATTTTCCCGGCAAAAGCAACAAATAATAGTTTAAAAAATACGTTAGTGTCTATGCCCTACGCCATATTGAATCAGCTGTCAAAGTTTTTTTTAACTCACTTGGCAGTGGTGAGGAGCACGAACATGCTGACGAAGGAGTCGCTGATCGTCCTGAAGTGTCCGTTGTCTATGTGCTCCGAGAACAGGTAGTAGCCGAGCAGCGAGTACGTCGCCACGAAGAACATCAGTAGACCTAGAGGAAAATGGACATAAAAATAATTTAGTCCCTGTATAAACTGAGTATAGTGTGTCTATGGTCCAACTTGGAGTCAATTGGAGAGAGCCATAGAGAATTTATATGGGGTACGGTTCAGCATGTCGTAAAACTCTCCACTTAGAGATAAAAGTTGTATTCGTATTAAATCTCGCAAATCCTTGACATATCATGGCAAAGTCACAGAAGGTGTATATATTTTGACGTTGCGTTTTTAAAGTGTGGCGTGATTTTCGCATGAGAAATGAAGGATAAAACGAATACCACTAATGATTTAAAATATTATGCTGGATGTTTGCCAAAATAACAAACCTTGTTTTTTTGTAAACTACCTATCTGTCGGAACTGCATAGTGCATATTGTTTAAGTGGTAGCTTTTAACTGCGGCTTTTTCCTCCAGGAAATAGTAGCTACAGCTTTAGATTCGTGTTTTATCCTTCGGGAGCATTTATTGGAACGGGAAATAATAATAAAAGAATAGACAAGCCGGCAGATTGTTGGGATAAACTGACTGATTTCTTTTCTTCAATCATAGAGAGAAACACTTCTTTAGTCGCCATCCTGAGCCTTCTAATTATCTTTGTCCATTATATTTGCCATCCACCTTTGCCATGCGCACCTCCTTTGCACCCAGCGAATACTCCAATTTTGCTAGTCTCTCTATACATTTAATAAAACTTATTCAGTAGTTCGCTATTAACAAACAAACCTCGAAACATCCAGAAACATCAACATTTTAAAAACTAGTGTACAGGTAATAATAGTTCACCCTGTTGTGGGCGCGGTTTTATGTGTGGGTAAACCTTGTTTACTTAGACGACGCCAGCCGCGTCACTACCACATGAATGTATGTTGTGTATTCACAAGCGCACGCACACACAGGGCCACGCGAACAATTGAGTTGAAATATCTGTAATATCTTCCATATCCTCACCCAGCATATCCAAGATAGGTGGTAGGCTTTGCAATATTTGTCTGATGAAGCGCCTGACTCCGCCGCAGTGGCGGGTGTCCACCAGGAATATGGGGCGGAGCGCACGCGTCACTCGCACGTGGGAAGACTGACGGCAGACCACGACCACGGCTTCTAGCACCATGATGAGCAGGGTTATGCCCTGGGAAGAAATGGTGATGAGTTGACAATTACTAATAGGCTAGACTTGAATTTCATTAAGCATATAAAACCTTATGATTTATCACTAACTAGTTGTTGATCGCGACTACGACCGCGTGAATCTTTATAAATTACAATTTTCTTAAAACAATTTTTACTTCATTTTTTGATTACTGCTCAGCTCTTATTGATCGTAGAGTGATATATTATATAGCCTTCCTCGATAAATTGACTAACAAACGCAAAAATATTTTTATAATACCGGCCAGTTCCTGAGATTAGCGGTTTCAAACCAACAAACTCTTTAGCTTTATATTATTAGTATAGATACAGAGTACTCGCGCGTGGAAGTATCTTCCAGGCCTGCCCTTACTTCAGAAAATTAAAAACTTGTACACTACCTTGAGCATAGTCCTCTTATGCTTGAATATGGTACCCCAGCCGATCCACTTCAGCTTGAGGTGGAGTTCCACCGCGATGACGGACAGCGCCAGCAGCTCGATTGTGCCGTGCGCCCACACCGGCAGCTGCGTGTTTGTTACAGACCACGGTGATAACATGAGAGAGTACAATAATTATTGGATAAGAGAACATTTTGAGTCTACGAAAACGTTTTCATTATCGGTTATTTATAGAATTGCCGATCAAAATATATGAAATTAATACCCACGCGTAGCATAAATATATTATTTTTTACAAGATTCTGCAGCTAGACGAGTTGATCAAAGTTTATGAGATTTTCTTGAAATTGAAAGAATTAGGGTTGAGTCTGCAATCTGCAAGAGAAGCGTGGTCGCCACAAAGGAAGATCTTCGAAGCGAACGAGACAGCATACTCGATCAGGGCCGAGACTCCACTGACTGCATTTCTGTCGTATATGTATGTCTTTGCGGTCTTCGGTGACGGTAATTATTGTTATCGCCATAAGTCAAATTGGAGAAATGACAATCGAGAACATCTGAAAATATGGGCGTAAATCCTTTATCTCTCCTCACCCCAAAAGCCGGCACCGCAGGGTCCTCAGTGAACGCTAGGAGGATGAGCACTAGCGACGCCAGCAGGTCTAGACCGTGGTACCAGGGGTTGTGGACGCGCAGGTAAGCCGGCAGCTCCTCCGGACTTGACGGGTGAGAGTCGAACTTCTCGTTGTTCAGACCCTCCTGTGGATAGGAGATATGATGGTCGGTAAGCACAAAAAATATTTCTTTTGAGAAAACTTCCAGATCTTGGGTTTGAAAAATAACAAGAGCATATCTCAGGCTGTGACTGCCCACTCCAAAAACATATTGACTATATTAATAACGTACCTACTACTACTGCCTCAACTTGAGTTTTTAGAAACTGACGGATTTTTTTCGTCAATCTGCCGCCAAAACTGCTGAGTGCTAGAGAAGGAAACCTTTTAAACTTTCTATGGTGCCCATGGGTGGTACGGTGAGCATATAGGTACATTAATTGTACATTCCTATGGTGTGAGCATCTAGATGTATATGGGCTGACTTGGTCCAGGCCGTCGGCGCTGACTGACTGACGGCGCGCAGTGTGCCAACCTCCAGGTATATGGTGGCCTCGTGATAGTCCATCTCCTAGTGCTCATCCTCGGACAGCTGCAGCTGCCAGTGTGCAGCGAAGACCGGCTGCCCAGGTCCAGGCCGTCGACGGTGCAGTGTGTTGACGTCACTCACCTCCAGATATATGGCGGCCTCGTGGTAATTCATCTCCCAGTGCTCGTCCTCGGAAAGCTGCAGGCCGGTGTGCAGCGAGGACCGGCTGCCGAGGTCCAGGCCATCGCCGCCGCCGTCGCCGGTGCGGTTGTCTGGAGACACGTCATCATCATTGTTTTATAAGGCTATTGCCATCCCTTTAGTAGTATTAATGTGTAGAATGTGCTATCTGATGTAGTGCGACCAGAGTTTAAAGGCAGAATTAAACAAGGATTAAATTTTGTGATCAAGTATTTGAAGTTATTCGTGTTAGTTTTGAAACTCTCGCTTGTACTTTAAAACCTACGTTGCTGTTCTTCTGGACTGAGTTAAGTTTCGTTACGAATTTCTACAGAGTAATTTATATTTATTAGCGATTGTCACGCAGATATTTTCACATTATTGTCTCGGACGACCTTGCTTGTGATTTGTGCTCAGGCGTAAAGATTTCACATCCGACGTTGCGACATTTTGATGAATTTGTAAATTCTTTACTCTTCGCTGAATTCCGATTACAGTTTACACTACATTTCACCATCTTACTGTTATTATGACGACATTTTAACCGGTAGGAGTTTAAGGTCCGTATTAATAGACAGTGCTTATGCTGTTTTAATTAATAAAGATATTTTTATGAATGAAACCAGCATCTCAAAATGTTTTGATCATGCTCTTAGGTTTAAGCGTTGACTATAAATACGGGCAAAAGTGGACTTCTATTAATTATCAATCGTAACAATAAAATATTATTATACTTAAACAAAGCTGAAAATAGCGTACTTGTGGATGCCACATGTTCTTAGCATACATATATGACGACATAAGTGGAAGAAGCGTGTAAGAAAATTTTTAAAAACTGCCGGTTTTTTGCGTATATGGTCCCTTTAATGCCTATCTAATGGATAGCTATACAGACAAGGTAGATAATAAAATAGATAAATTACGGGATTTATCAAAATTTTATGTTAAAAAATGAGTATTTACTTCAAGGTGGTAAAATGTTACTTATTATTTTCTTCCACTTATATCTACATACACGCATTGGAACATAAAGATTTTCGGACAATAGGCAGTACGCAGACATTGTCACAGTTTTGTAAAGTTAGGTACATTGTGAAATCTTCTATTGGTCCTACGATAAATACCGCTCGAAATCTACTAGTTATTAGTTGCTATGATTGACGTTCTTCTATATTTCGATAGAGAGACTAGACTAGTCTCACGACAATACGCGTATAAAGTGGGTGGGGAGCTGAGCCCCATTTAAGTTAAGCTCAGTAACTAGTATCTACCAAAATTTATTTATCGCGCGGGAACCATACAATTTCCCGGCGTAAAAAGCATTCTGGTGTGCCATCCCCCTTTAGCCTATGGTCGTGAAGCTAATCTAGTCTATCGAGATTTAGAAGAACGCCAATCACAACTAGTAGATTCCACAAAAAAATCGCACTCAACAATTCGCAATAAAACTTTAAAAAACTTACATGATTTTAACCTGTACCATTGATTCTTTAGAACATCATATATACTAGTAGGAAATACCACAAGTTTAGTCATGTTAAACTCTCGTCGGCATCTCAGCACATGACTGAATGCATGTTCTCTTATCAGCCTGATAAGATTGTGATCATTGTCATGTATAGGTCTCAGTGATTTGTTTGTTAGAAAACTATGAAAATGTTACATCGTAGCTGTGGGAGAGCCATGCTTCGGCACGAATAGGCCGGTTCGACCGGAGGTATATGACCGGTTATATAGGGCCTTATTTAAAACGGGCGTGAAATAGCGCTTGTTCTGTGTTTCGTCCTGTGTGTGAATTTATCGGAGGCCCTTAGGATGCCATTAGGGGACCCATCTAAGCAGTTGGGTCCCTCCTTTGCCTCATAATTTCATTTAAAAATTCCAAGGAATTTATTTCATGTCTTGAGTTGTCAAGTCTTTGATTACTAACACATACAAAAAATCCGCAATCTGCCTTTGAAAGCATTCTTTCACTATACTCAGGTAAACTAAAACCTCAACATCTTATATTTTTCGAAAATCACATTTTTCGTTCATGTCAATATTGTAAAAAAAATAAAGATTGCTGGTAAATATTACCCTCTATTTCTGCCATGACCAATTAGTCTATCTTCACTTATAATTTTATCTATGTCATTTCATAATCTAGATATTTAGATGAATATTCTACAATACACAAGATTTACATTCATCAATAAATAAACCGATAAAGTACAGTGTATCAAAAATAAACCAAACACTGGAAATTGTACATACCAGTGTTTGGTTTAGTTTTGATACAACAAAACCATAATTTAAGTTCAATTTTATGTGGTGAAAGTATAAAACTAAAGTTTTCTCTATTTGTCATACCTAATTACTCTTTATTATGTATACAGTCCACTAAATAATAATAATTAAAAACTGCAAACTAAAAAGTATAGAAAGCAGAATTCACACAGTGAATGCTAGTTATTTTAATTATTTTTAATGAAACATATTATATTGTGGTTGTTGAGAACAAAAATAAATTGCAAAAAGATGCTGAAATTATTTCTGCAATTGCAAGAGGTTATATTATTATACAACATTAGTCATAAAAACCAACACTGAAAACTGATGATATTAAACTTATTTACTATTAGAAGTTGTTTGAAATAATATGTCCTTGTCTGATCTACTATGAATGTTGTGGACACAACAGTACAAGTCTTTAGTTGTGAGGACACAGAAACAATATAGATAATTATTGAAATGAATATTTATCATTCATTATATTAACAGAAGAGAAAATACATAAAGCCCACATGTTATGTAGGTATGTATGTCATATTATTCATAACTAAAATTATGTGCATATTTACACATGTCTTAATTGAGAAGTAAACAGTATCTTATCACTTATCAAGTAAATACTTTTTAAAGTGGTAAAGAACATTAGTTGTAAAATAACATTTTGTAAATTTCACTCTACATATTATTATGATACAGTAAAGGAATTTATATGTATACAATCTTGTCTTCCTTTTCATCTGCATCCACTTTTAACTTTTAATTCCCTAACTAGCAAACATTTAGCTAGTTAGGGAATAGGCATACAGAATTAAAAATCTGCATAAATCTAGTTTACAGAAAACATTGTTTTGTGCATTCTAAAGAAAAACGAGTCTACGTGCGCAAGAAGCATACATACATGCAAAATATACAATTTTCCGGCTGTATATTAAATTAGGTCGAGGGTTTATATAAAAGTTGTTAGATCTAGGTTAATACTTAGTTTGTATGAGTCACAGCTATATTTACGTAGATGCTTCTAATATGGAAATAATGTTTAGCGGTTTTGCTACAAGGTGTAGGACGTTCATAGAAGGGAAATGAAACCAATGTTAAATGAAAAAATAATGTATTGTTAACAACAAAAGCGTCTAGGTGCTCGGCAACTACAGTGCATGAAAAAAAACAGTTATAGATCGTTACTTGTAACGTTTGAGCCGTAATTATTGATGCTGGCGTTTGCGAGATCATCACTAAACCTTTTGTAACCATCGTTCGGCGACGACGGGCTCCTCAAAGAAGCCATTTCCAAATACTAATTTAAATCGTAATCATTGAAACGAAATGACTGATGATCTAATAATGACATTGACATTGACACAAAACAAATGATAATGACAGCAATCCATAGACAGCTTGTTTTTTTTCATAAAAATAAACAAAACGAGCAAACGGATTACCTCAAGGAAAACATCGCCGCCCATAGACACTCGCAACTTTTAAGAGGGAACTGCTTGATGGTTTGTAGGTCCGGAAATACTGCTGGTGACAGTTCATTCCAGAGCTTCACTGTGCGAGGTTGAAAGTTGAAAATCGTACTGTGGAAGACTGCCATAGTGCCATTTATCAAGACAATATGGGTGGTAAACCTTCCGCGTAGGTTGATAGCGAAAAGTTGCAGGTGGAATGATTCCGAACAATTCCTCTAAGCACTCCACGTGATAAAGTCTGTAAAGGATGCAGAGCGAAGCTACATCTCGGCGCAACTCCAGGGGATCCAGCTTGTTTGAAACACTATGGCAATCAACAATCCGAACGGCCCTTCGCTGGATACGATCGAGAGGGAGCAATATACTACAATAGTATTTAGGTGTCCCTGCCCAGAGATGAGAACAGTGTTCCATATGGGGCCGAATCTGTGCCTTGTAAAGCTATAGGCGTTGGATCAGACTAAGATACTCTCTCGCTCTGTTTAAAATACCAAGCAAATTTTAATATATATTTCAAATAAATTGAGTAATATCCCAAACGCAGGCTCGGTTTTCAAGCTAGTGGGTAGGGGTACACAAACCTCGTAATGAAACATAATATAAAGAATAATACATATAATTGCATTGTTAAAATAACCTACTTTTAGCGAGTCTAAAAACTTCAACCATTATTAATAACCTAAGACAATGGAAATATTGATAAAAAATCACTCGCAGCAAGCTTTTTATATAAAAGCTAAAATATATTTATCACTTATGCGTCATTTAGTTGTTCTTGATCTTTTTATGTTTCATGGTTAAGACTTAAGCTGTAGCAAATGCCAATACATATAGTCTGTCAAATAAGTTTATAAATGAACAGGGTCGCCACTTACTTCCGGTATTGTTTCATAAGGCCACAAACTTTTTCCGGTAACTATAAAAGTTTTGATACTTTTATTAAAATCGGTTTAAAAAAGACGTTGCTTACGTTGATTGCATGATTTTTTTGTCTTATTCAAGAATAATATTTCATTATATATCTACTTTTTCATTCATTGTTTATGTAAACAAACCACTATTATAGAAATGTTTGTTTAAAATACTATAAAACACTTACACAGGACACTTAAAAATACTATACTTAACTATACTAAAAACTATACTTAACAATACTAAAAGTAACGATGATATTACTAAAACACATTCATAGTGGGTCGTTTTCTTTCTTTTTTAATTTAAGTTATCATAATTATGGTACACTTGAGTACACTGATATTTTTCTAGGAACAAGACTTACGCTGTCATTATGACGTTTCAGTTGCAAAATCAAATAATTTACGAACATTATATGTCAGAGAGTAAATTTTTTATTTGAACAGAACAGATAAGTACAAATGTCAAAAGTCAGTGTTGCTACTAGTTAGTAGTTAGAAAAATTAGTTCCTTTTCAAGACGTTTTTGACGGGCTATATAAGATATTTGATATATCATATATAGTCCGTCATTATATCATTATGTGTATTTTTATCAATATTTTGTAAACTTAACTACCATAGATCAAGTCTATGACACAATTAAAAAATTAATTAAAAAGCAATATCCATAGACAATTTTATGTCAACTTAGTTAATGTCAAATTACAATCTGTCAAACTCTTTTTCTTGATCCCGGTTCTAATGTGAGTTGGTTTTATTATTGAGGAAAATAAATCCAATTTAATTCTAGTGATTTGAAAAGTTTTAACTAAATTTATATGTTACAGTAAAACTTTATTATATAAACTAATAGCTTACTGTAATATTTTACGTTTATGTGAAGTAAGAATAAATCTACAGTTTTCGAAAGTTTGACGTGCGACAAAGTTTGTGTTATATATGAACACGGTGTCTTTGTAAATTTATTAATTTCATGAATAGTTTTGATAAACTATGCGTTTTTCCTATAGTGCTTAATCATTATCTTCAATTTACCTGTAAAAATAATCAGAATATAACCTATCTTTCATCAGGTGGTATGTCCAGTTGTTTTGAGGTTGTAATAGTTATTTGTTTGTGTAGATGGCTCCACCACAGCCCAAGGCGGCGGCCAAGGTCCCCGCGGCCCCCGCTGGCGGAGTCCAGAAGGCGAAGGTTGGCAAACCGAGGAATTATGACTTAGGCAATGGAGTACTTCGTTTCTCCAAGTCCAAGATGTTCCACAAGAAGGTATCGTTAAAGTCTTTAAGTCACATTTTTTATTAATGTAAGAAGTCTTGTATGATTTGAAATGTTTGTTATTTGTTATTGTTCAGAAATTCCAATTTGATGTTGTGGTAGAAGCTTGAATTTGTTGTGCAGATTCAATATTAAAAAAGTTATTGGTTTCTCCTGCTAACTAACGGCTTATAATGTTTGTCTTATCACTTTCAGGCTAAGTACAAGTTTGTTGGCAAGAAACACCCCAAGGCACCCAAAGCCAAGAAGCCAACCCATGTTGTGAAGCAGATTGGTGGTGAAAAGAATGGAGGCACTCGCTCAGTGCTTATCCGCCGCAGGAAGTCCTTTTTCCCCACTCAGGACAAGTAAGTAAATTTTGAATAATAATTAGATACACCTTACATATATTATACAAGATACCTTTTAAAAAAAAGCTGAACTATCAATGTTCTTAAGAGCAATTAGTTTTGTAATTTTTCTTGCAAGTAACTACTAATTTTACAAGTCAGTATCACAATCTTTTTAAATTGATTTATTGTTTGAAAAAAATTAAATAGTTTTGATGAAATAGTTACCCATATTATCAAAACTATTTCATTTTTTATAATGTGTAATGTACAAAAATGAATTGTAGTGCAATTCCTTTGCAATATTGCTATTTCGGATTTTTAAGACCCTCAGAAATAAATTATTTACTCAGTGCTGTGAGGATGATTTATCAACACATATTACTTGATTTCAAATCATTGGAAAAAGATTAAAGAAGTTTATTGTTTAAATTACTGATCATGTATATTCTTATTAACGAAAAAGCTTTTACCAGTCCTTTGAAAACCATTTATTTCACAAAATGATGCCCACAACTGAAAACCATGCATTTTTTTGTGAAAAAAGTATTTTATCACAAAAAAATTTTTGGGGCTCAAAATATCTTCATACACAATTTCATCACAATCAGTCCAGTGATTTAGGTGAAAGCCTAAATAAAGACAGACGGAGTTACTTTTGTGTTTATAATACTAGTATATATTTACCACAATCCATTTCCAGAATCAAAACCCGCCCTCACCACAAGACCTTCAGCAAGCACGTGAGGAGGACGCGCGCCACCCTCACCCCCGGCACTGTGTGCATTCTCCTGGCTGGCAGACACGCTGGCAAGCGCGTCATACTCGTGGGAGTGCTGCCCAGCGGTCTGCTACTTGTCACTGGACCTTTTGCGGTGAGTGTAATCCACACTACATACAAATATTTTACATGCGAAAGTGTTTGTCCTTTGTTCATGCTTTAACCAAGCAACCAATCAACTTGTTTTTTAGCATAGACTGTTGTTGTCCATCCCTTTAACTAATAAATGAGTAACATAACAGTTAAAAAGCTCAAGCACAAAGTTTGTACTATGGCCTCTGTGCTAGTGAATGGTACGAAAAGAGCCTCCAAAATAATGATAATAGCGAACGAGGCCCGTATGAACCATTTCAGCTCAATAGTTATGGCAAACCAAATAATAGGTGCCAACGACGTTGTCCTCATTGGAGATATTAACCAGCTTCTGTTCGTAGAGCGGGAAAACCTTTTTGAACTGAAGTATGCGTGTCCAAACCTGGTAACCAATATCACCGAGGAGTTGTCTTGCTCACACAGGAGTCCTATGGATGTGGCTTATGCACTAAGCATGGTCTATAGTAACATCTATACATCGAAGGAAATTGTGC
>JAOTAV010013834.1:0-25785 GCA_026546445.1 Cyclargus thomasi | reverse complement strand
CAGAATTCGGTGAGGCATCAGCCTATTTCCGTACACAATCTTCATTATTTTAAAGTCGGTACCAGCTAACATGTCATAATTTGTCTAAATTAAAATTTTTGACCGGTTCACAAACGGTGGAGCTATGGTTGAACATACATAATAAAATATATCCACAGCCGGACATATAACCCCCTCGTTTTTGGTAGTCGGTTAAAAATCGCAATGTATTGTTATAAAATGAACGCAATGTAATATTTATATAGAGAACGCATCGTTATGAGAGTGAGACAAACTATAATGTAATTTGTGGTATTTTGTTATGATGTCTTGCTCACTCTCATTGTTCTCCCCTTTATGAATATGGCGTCTATGTAATTGCATAAAAATTATTGTTAAAGCTTCTGTAAAAGTTAAGCACTTTTGAACTTCTGTAAAAGTTAAGAACTTTTGGAAGATTTTTGAGCATTTCATTTGCGTTATTTTTTCTGTGTAAAACAGAAAATATCACTTTCTTTTTCGCTTCGTACAATATTAGAGAAAATAATCGCACGAAAGTGTAATAGTTTATTAAGCGGTGTAATGGCATATAAAATTGTAATGTGGTACACATGACTTGGCTTCGATCGTGTGTACTCGTCGACCGCCGCTAGAGACAAGTTGAGCGTGTCGTTCTCATCAATTAACTTTAATCGTATATCTTTAAGCTTTCGATCAAATATTTATAAAATGTACTGGTTCCTGCAAAATTTAATAAAATAATTTCACCAAGACTAGCTGACACAAAACAACTTACATCAAAATCAAGTGTATTGAAAAATAGACTTAACTTGATAAGTTAAAGCTCACAATCGTGCAAAAGTTAAAATCGCGATCTCGGAGCGACTAGGAGCGGAAAGAAACGTACGACGACCGTTTGCATATGAAAAAGAGCTTAGAGAGTGGAAGTATTTATTAAAACTTTATAACGCTTCAGCCTTATAACAAAATATATAGATACAATTATTCTATGTCCCTTATCGGGATAAACATAAAATTTTAGCGTGTAAAATCAAGTGAAAACAAAACGCAAACTTTGGCATTTATAATATCAGAATAGATTTGTAAGATATACCAAATATAAACGGATTTTTGTAGACAATCAGTGTCAGATGGGAGCACAAACCCGATCTAAAGTAAGGTCTTGCGCCACGTACGTCTATAAGCTCCGCGGCCCCTCGATAAACATTCTTATTTTATATTAAGGACTCCTACGTGAGCTGGTTTAGCGTCTTATTATAGAAAATGGAAATGTATCCTCTTGTTATTATAATGAACTTGCGCGGTAATGCTTTTCTTTATATCTGTTCGGGCAAGATGATTTCTTGCCTTATTCATTTTGTGCTGTCGATAGAAAGGTTAGGTTTGTACGTATACATTATAAATTATTATTGGTTACCTTAATTGTATACCTTAATTTTATTTGCTGCGCTTGAGCTTCAACCTTTTAAAAATAACTTTGTGGATAAAGTTACCTACATTAAAATTTATATTGCTGTGACCTATGAGGCTCAGCTGGTAAGCATGTTGGTAGCTTAAGCCGGGGATCGCGGGTTCGAATCCCGCCGACGGAACAAAAGTTTTTCGATGTTTCTGGGTCTTGGATATTTATTTAATTTTGGTTATCATATAATAAATGTGTAAAGTATAAAAGTATTAAATATATTTCCGGTGTCTAGTACCTGTAACACAAGTCCCCTGGTTACTTTCCTCGGGGCCAGATTGACGTGATGTAAAGCTTTTATAAAAATAATATTAAAAACATTATTAAATTATAACTACTTACTATAGCGGATCAGACAAATGTTGTCCTATCGAGCTAAGCATCAAAATCGGTCTAGTCGTTTAGGAGAAGTTCAGTGACAAACACGCACACAAGAATTATATTAAGATTTATTTATTTATAGGTTAGGTTATTGATTCATATTTTTCAATAATTAATTATATTTGTGTATCGTGAGCGTTTTCGAGCATTAAACTAACTTAATTACTATTAATGTTCATTTTATTCAAGGTTATATTACCCGATGATTGTACGATATTAATCCTTAATGTCGTCAGCAGAAGGTGCTTATTAAGGTGATATAACTGGCGCATAGACACTGACTCTAAATATATTTGCGAATTCGAAGCTTGCTTTCGCTAATGAACACTGTTAGTGCCGTCTGTCACGCTAACAAATTATGGCCGACCAGAACCTCTACTCTCAACCGGCACATTTAAATATTATAACTCCGAATAAAGCCATCCTACTCTAATAAGGTTATTTCACGTTTGTTAGAGTAGGACGCACCATTCCGATTCGTTTGTTATAGCTTATACCAATATACATTTTTTGGTTAAAGTCTCATGGTTTCAGATTACGGCCCCAGGATACAAGCGACAGAGACCACTCGTACACAATTAGCACAAATCCAACTATACTCTCTTTAGAGTTATATAGATACCTCTAAACAGTGGATTAGCACCTTCAAATACAGAGGATATAATCTTTTTGTTCTACTACTGGATATTATAAATACTATGCGCGTTGATTTGGATAGAAAGGCTATCCTCACTGAATGCGATATAGTAAGGAGTTACAAAAAAATAATAATACTAATCAAATAACTTAAAGTAACAAACTATTAAGGATACCCAGGAGATTGCGGAGAGTATGCGGACTTCAAGCAAACTGAAAAATGGATTAGGCTTTGACAACTTTGATAACGTACAGTACAGTTATGTCGAAGTTGTGAAAGCCGTTGAAGAAATGCATCTATCTACTCGCATCGTCGCGTTTCACTGCGGTATAACAATTTTAGATAGAAGTCATTGTTTTGTATATTTTTATTCTGTTCCTTTCTTGTTTTTCTTGTTTTAATGTGGGTGTTTCATTTGTTTATTGCTGGTTTTGTGTAAAGTCTAAGTTTGTAGAATAAATAGTCATTTATTTGTTTATATATATATAAATCAGTTAATTTCACAGTCCGTAGATATTAAGAATACATTTTAAAACATACCTTAATGCTTACAATAGCTATTTTTACTGTGTGCAATACCCTGCAATTATACAGATAACAATTATTTGTAACGGCACTAAGCCGTTGAATTGATTGGCGCTGTATTGGAAATCAATTTGTGCAAGTTATTGTGACATTTATGAAAGCCGGGCGTGTGAGCGGCCATTCGCTCGTTACATTACAGCTCTTACTGGTTTATTAGTCTACCAATCTAAAATATGTTCAATATATTATATACTAATTTTTTAAATCGTAAAGTGCATTAGTTAGCTCTTCGTTCATGCGTAAGTAGCCAATTACCAAGATTGTTTTGGTCCCTTAAAAAGGTCGTAATTGTCGGACAAACATATAACAATTTTTTTCAAATTTAAATTAATAAAATAAGTGTAAGGTATTATAGGTTTTAAATGAAAAAAAACCTTTACTTCAAAATATATCTTTTGAATGCAAGAATTATACAGTTACGTTACGATTTTATACAGACTAATAGACAGAGCCATTAATTTCAAACTCCACGGAAACTCTGCGGTTAATAAAAAGTCCAATATCATAAGAATGTGCCGGCGAAGTAATGTCACAGTCCACCGCTCGCCCGCCCCGCCCCCGCCCCGCCCTACTGAGTTATGACGTCACGGATGATGGATCGCGCTGACCGAACTTGAAATATAACCCAGGTGCTAACCTCCTACCCCCGGCTAACTCGAGATTTATGCTCGCAACTTTTTTATGGTATAATTGGCTAAATGAGAGGGTTTTCTTTCCCATATTGAATGTAAATGGTTGAATGTTTTTACGGCAAATTATTAGAATTATTATTATCGTACATCTTATCTTATCTGTAACTAGGAAGATCTTTGTGCGTGTTGAGTTTTTACTTTTATTCGCACTCCCCGTATGGAATTGCATACCAATAAGACATAATCTGATCTTAAATTCATAATATAAACGCTCACTGCCGTAGATTATGTTATTTTGATTATTTTATACCTATCTTTTACACAAAGGTACAAGAGTGAATACGCCGCACATAATGACAATTATATCGAGCTCGTCATGTTTGGGTATCGACACCAATTTAGCGTCACTCCACCGCTCGATCGCTCCCAATAAAAATACGGTCCCTTCCCCGACACAATTAAAATAAATCTATTATACGAGTTCTCTGAGATTTTGTATATTTTTCTCTAACGATGCCATCAAAGAGGATCGCGTTACGCCTACATGTTTTTTTGCGAATATATCAAAGAACTTTTAATAGCAATTTATGTTGAAAATTAATTTTAATGTATCGTATGAAAGCGTTTGATGTTATGATAAAGACAGGCCCTAAAAGAGATGATATTTTTATATTAAGTGTCGTATCAAAGTGCTTTTTGTTCTAAATTTTTTTACTGCTGATATCAAAGTAATACAATATAAAACCGTTTATAATAGATAAGTTGTGAGTGTGAAACAATTTTTGACCTTTTACAAGTATCACAAACAGGATTAAGACTACTGTCCGAGGACCTTTGTTCATAAAATATATTCTGTATGTAACTATGATAAAAAAATATATGTTAAATAATTTGGTTAAATCATACGGTGATTTAACCAAATTATTTTTGCACAACGTTTGCACATTTTTCTTTAAATGGTCAAAATGTGTTTAAAATTCAGTGCCAAACTATTTTGATTTCACAATAGAATAACAAATATAATTTATAACACTTATTGCGATATAATTTATAACACTTACGCTACACGAACTTATCACGTCTGCTACGAAGTGCTACGAAGTACTACGCAGCCGCTACGAACAGTTTCCTTTCTGTTTTATTGGCCATGCAAACACGACAGGGCTTTACTCGAGATTTTGTGTCAGTTCAAAAACCAATCTTAGAAGTTAGCATCATTGATCTTCGGTCCTGGCTGCTCAACTTTCAAACTCCGTAACAAACTTTGACGGATTTTTAAAGACAAGATTTCACCTTGTTTACACAATCTAAGTTACAAAATGTTTCGTAGAACATTTCGGAGCTATCATAGAAACATTAATTTTTTTTATTTACTCAATTTTGTTTTTGTTACATAAGTTCAACCTAAAATCAAATACTGCGGTGTTACAGGTATTAATATAATGGGTAAAACTGCTCCCTTAAGGCTTTAATACAGATTTTATCATTTCCATTTGCTAATTGGTTTAATGATCGTCAACGCTGTGATATGCCGATAGCGCGGGTGCGGGCACAGATATAAGCGGGAGCGATAGCGATCGCGGAAACGGAAGCGAGTGCGTGCGCGGAAACGGTAGCGGGCGTAGCGTGGGCAGAACGGCGTCGGAAAACTGTCTAATTGATTTCGTTAGTAATGAATATTTACTGGGCGGCTATTGCGAACTCATTACTTAAAATGTAGATATATGAATGGAAAAAACTATTTATTTTTGCCATTTTAATAGGCAATTTTATGTGGCAAAGTAATGTTTGTTTTTGAAAAACTTTGCTTCAACTAAAAATACACATTCACTAAAAAGAGGTTCCACTACGGTTGATTTAGTAATTAATTAGCTATATGGAGATCGTTACCATTTTATCTCATAAAAACCTTGTATGACATAGATATTAGAAAATGCGATATGTATATTACGTTATCTCAATATATGTTATTCTTGTGTGCGTAATGTTACACACTCCTACATACGACTGGACCGATTTGGATACATTTTTTTTTGTTTGTTTAAGGGGACTTGAATGGTTTAGATTTACAAATCAGCCCTGCAGATAATATATGTTTGAATTTCTTGTACAATATCATACATATACGCAATTTAAGATATAATTGAAAGCAGCAAATAACTAACAACCTTCGACTGCGTGTTGATCTTTCCCCATAAAATTTTGATAAATCTTATAATTTTGCTGCTTTATTATGTATTTCTTATATGTAGTTAGACTATGAGAGATTAAATGTTGCTAGGCAACCGAAAATAAACAGACTGATAAATGGCGTAGCGTGTTGTTCTTTCTTAAAGCACATATGCTTATAAAATACTGTTATATTTTAATTTTTGTTCATTTTTCCGGTCCTAAAGCGTCCATATACGTAAAAATCTGGCAGTTTTTAGAATGTAAGCTACTTGTTTCTTCCACCTTTGTCTTTATTATAACACATGGGTGGTTAAGATGATGATCATAATTGGGCAGTAAGCTGTTTATATTTCTATTGTTTCGGGCGCGCCTCCGGCATTCAAATACTATGACAGGGTACGTTCTAAACATATACAAACACTAACTACTAAGCTAATATTACCTTGTAAGCGGTTAACTGTAATTTCATTGCCGCATCAAATATTAATAGGACATTTCGGAATTTATACTTTACATTGTAAATGTCAAAGTATGTTTGTCTGTCTCTCAAGATAACGTCTTCACGCTCCATCAAAACCTTTTGCTTAATCCGAACTGTTTTGATGGATATAAACCTTCTACTTTAAATCCCATGAAATGACAGGGTGTTCACAATCCCTGCGCTATTTACATGATTTTTCTTAACCGTGTAAGTTTTTAGAACATCATACGATAATGCAAGCATTTTATATTAGCAGTGTAGCATTCGGATATTAAAATTGAAATAAAAAATCAAACGGAAAATCGTCTGTTCCGTACTTAAAATAAGCCGAAATAAAGTGCATCCTTGAAAGATTACAAATCTCCCCACACAAAGCGAGGACCGCACTCGAGCGTCGAAACATATATTTTTGACTGTCGCACGATGAATGTTGAAATTTTAAGCGTACCTGTGGAGCTGTGCGTCGATTTATTGATCGAGGGCACACTCACGTGAGATAGTCTAAATAAACCCGACCCAGGCCCGTTTGGGCCCGGCGCGGGACCCAGATTAAAGTTCAGGGTCCGCTATAGTGGTGCCCCCAGGGCCGAATTTAAACTATTCTCGTTGAATGTCGTTTAGCCGTGATTTTAGTGTTTGTTTTTAGGTAACGTGAATTCCAAGCTCACAATAATTATAAAGATAAATATTTTAATGAAGTTTAAAAATAAAATAAATGAATCGGTTAAATACATTCATAATAAATACTATTACATCTGCGTTGTGTATAATTACGTTAGTGTATCTAAAGTAGGTATAAGTATTAGGTATAACAAAAGAAAACAGAATGCAATTACTTACAAACTCCATATTACAAAGAAGCACATACATTATACAAGTCTTTTGATTATATAATAAGTAATAACCATACTTCACGCTCATAAGCATGGTGTGACCAGTTGAATGTTTAGTGCTGGCAACAAGTGGGTCGCCGGGTCAGGAGCGCTGTTCCTGACCCAATTACACATCGATCCCGACCCGAACTATCGCGCCGGCAAAAATGGCGGGAGATAGCGTCCTCGCTTAATAATGATAATCATTACTCTTTACCTAGCACTGCGACAGTTATTTTTTTGGCGTAAATAGGACTGTGTTGTTCGAACAGATACCACGGCCTTATAGAAAACCAGCAAAAAACGCTTGCGTTGTGTTTTGTCTAAAGGGTCAGTTCACCTGAGGTGCAGATGAACTCAATCTTTTCTTTCCTCTTAAAAGACCGGCAAGGTCCTTGAAACTTTTCTGTCGTTGCGAATGTCCATGTGCAATTTTCAATAAAAAAAAGATTTTAAAATAAAACATCAGAATACTTTACTGAGGATTTTTATTTTAATTTTAACACCTCTTTGTTGAAAAAATAGCCTACAAAATACAAATGTATTTGGTGGAATATTTTTGTCAACAAATTGATAACCTTGGCTCAAGGCAATGCATACATTATACAACTTGCATTACATAGTAAATGCCTTGGGCTTATCTAAATCAATAATAGCTTTATTAATTCTGATGGACTTTGTAAGAAAAACTTAATTATAATGTCACAAACATTGATAGCTTAATAGCTTTCAGTTACCGCACAATTGCAATCGTGCTACGGTTGAAATAGCTTGACATAACCGACTCATTGTCTAAGCTTGAGCTGATTTAAATAGGACATAGCTACGCGATCCGCAACTTAGAGATTGCTGGAAAAAATTCTACAGAATCAATTTTTTTTACACCATGAAAAGTAACTATGTCCTTTTTAGGGTTCGATATCAAAAGGGTAAAAACGACACCCTATCACTTAGAGTTTCCGTCTCCAAGCTGTTTCTCAAGAACAGTAATAGCTAGAGAGAATTTTTCACAAAGTATGTATTAATAAAAAAAACACTATTTTACCTATGATTGCTCTAATACGGTACGGAACCCTTCGTGCGCGAGTCCAACTCGCACTTGGCTGTTTTTTTTCATCATTACAATTATGATTGAACAATGATTATTTTACGGCCTATTTGTTATGACTATGTAGTCTCCTAAATTTCTTATTGATTCCATCTTAAAGACTTCGATTTAAATTTAAGTAAATGGAGCTTCTCAATATCGTTGATCTATAATCTTCATATTCCAATAACGCTGGAGACCACTTTATATCTGATTTTGAGTTACACACGTCCATACATTACACCCTACATCCACTTTACAGGAAAGGTTCGACAAATAATATACCGAGAGATCGGACCAACAACCGGCATAAATAAATATTAGATGCTGTTTACCATCCACCCACTACTGAACGTAGTATTAGGTCTTATTTTGAATTAAATTGAATTTATCTCATTTAACTCAGTCTATGAAGGCTTTGTTTTCCTAACTTGTATTTAAACTTGTTTGTATGTAAGTAATGAAGTGATAACTTACTGCAATCGAATATTCTTTTTCTTAAAATTATATACATTAGACGGTTTACTTGTTGTTTGTAAATAAAATAAAAGGTTTTTAAAAGCAATTTCTTCATTACTTAAATTTATAAATTCTTAAAGAGATCTAATTTTACTTATAGATATGTAGAAAAATATTATTTAAATTGATAGCTTACTACCAAATGTTAAAATTCAATAACACTTTTACACACCCAGCTTTGAATAAAATTATTTACAAAAATTCTTAGAATTACTATCATTCGAAGGGATATAACTTTTGGATACGAAATAGATAGGCCCTATTTGTGCAAACGGTGTATTATTACATTCGTCATGGCTCCTTGGATCACGAAGGGTAATCTGAAAGGAGAATTCGCCGTAATTTTCCAGGACCCGTCTCACATTGGGACGGGCATCTCTATTTATACACAATATATTTTCTGAATGTGTACTTCAAAGCCGAACGCTTTTTATTAAATGCTCATTGTTCCCCGCGGCTTCGCACGTTTGAAAAAATAAAAGGGCGACGAATACAAAATGGCGTTCCATTTTGAGTTCTTCCAGTGTTTATTTTTTAAATAGCATCGTTTTATTCGCATCGATTACATCAACTCTTAAAAAGCTTTCTTATTTCCTTTTTTTGGTATGACTACAATAACAAAGTAGATACTTACATTACCTTGCGATATCTCATAGTTTGTATACACACCAACAAATGGGACATCACAGAGTACCCATAGTAATGAACGTAACGATTCTATGAGTAAAAAGATAAAAAGCTCATTATATTTTGAGGGTGAAATAAAGGGTTTTTTTATATATTTTAATTTTCTTAAAGATTTTATATTTACAGTTATAATGACATCCACACCTTTTTAATATTTGTAATATAATAAGCTGTACAATTTCAACGATTTTGTTATGTAAACATCTCTATCAGTAGTTAATATCGACGGTATAAGTGACTAATTACGAGAATGAAGCTTCATTCTCTTAATCAACGTATAAAGATATTTTCTCGAGTAATTTTTCCTCGTCTCACAAGTTTTCCTTTTCTTCCCACGCGGGGTAGGGTATAAACTTTATTCTAACCCTCCTTTACTCACCACTAGAGTTCGTCTTGATTGATGGCCGGAAATCTCCCGACAATGACTCCGACACATCAAATGTCTTTAAGATATTGATACTTTGTAACTTGGGCGAAATTGTGGTTTGAAGTAAGCACTGCCACTATTTTAGTAGAAAAAGGGTATAAATTATGTTGAGGCTTTCGTTTGCTTAAGTCTTTGTTAACTGTTTACACTAATATCATCAAGTAACTGTTGCCCACGACAACGTCCGCGTAAGTCTTTATAACCTAGGTATCCTGTTTTTACAACATTTTTGATTGCTGTTCGGCTCCTTGTGGTCGTAGCGTGATGTTATATAGCCAATAGCCTTCCTCGATAAATGGACTAAACAACACAAAAAGATTTTTCCGTCCAGCTGTTCTTGAGATTGACGCGTTCAAACAAACTAACAAACTCTTCTGCTTTATGTTATTAGTATAGTTATCGAAGTTCATTTCTTTCGATACTTTTCGTCAAGCCGAAATTTCTAAATGGATTGGGATGAAATTTAGTATACAGCTGGGGCTTAGCTGACGTATATAATGTAAAAATATCTTCTCTTTATGTACGTGAGCTACAAATTATTTTAATTATTCATGCTCCGGTGGGCTTAAATAAATTTTTGTCATTGAATCCACGCGATTAGAAGATAGTGAGATTTTTTTATATTTAAAAGACTTTGTACTACCATGCGTATAAACTATATATATTAGTTGACTCGACAAACGTTGCTAAGATACAAAAATTATCTCTTAGAGGTGGAAAATACTGTATATAAGTATATAAACATTGTGATAATAATAGGTAAAGTCGTTTCGGGGAAGATATTTAGCTAACATTGTGACTCGAGGATTTTATATAGCCGCTGTTGCCCGCGACTCCATCTGCGTGATAACTTTCCTCTTTAAAATTTTCCCGACTTTTTTGCTTAAAACCTCATGGAATCCGAGACCTTTTCAACGAATGCAATACCGTGGAAATCGGTTCGTGCGTTCTGGAGTTATATGGTCGGGATAAACAAATTTAAGATAGATAAATAAAAATATTGTATTAAAAATACGTACCTGAGTTATAAAAAGCAGCTTCTTTTTATAAACATAATAAATATGTATAATGAAATAAGGGTCCACAACCTTTTAAAATTTAGGTGTGATGGGTAAGGGATATAGGAATTAAATACTGAATTTCATACCGAAGCGTGCTCGCCCCGGCCGACGAACGGTAATTAAGTCGTTCCTGGACAATTTATACACATATTATGTAATGGCAACTCCTGTCGATTTTAAAAGTGGACATCACATGTATTGTTGCTAATAACGAATTGTACCAATACAAAAATATAATAACTTCCCTGATAGTAACAGGAAAGTTATTACAGAGCCAGATTGCGGATCTAAGATATTTGGTCGTGTTAACCAGCCGACAGTTCACGACTCCAACGAAATGACATAGGTTGGTCATCTGCTGTTTCAATTTCCTCGATGGTGCACATTATGCTATTATATTGGTTTATCTTTGAAATGGTTTATTTTAATTTGGTATATATATAAATATTGTCAGTAATCAGTAAAAATCGGGATTATAAAGATAACATATTAATACTAAGGAAATGGATGATCTTGCTATTAATGTATGTACGTAGCTTATAACACCTTGGAGTAATCTTGGACAAAGGACTTGCATGGAATAAGCACATCGAGCATACCACAAAGAAGGCTAGATGTGCTCTGGGATCCTGTTGGAAGCTTGTCAGCTATAAATGATGGAGCCGGATCCTACGTAGGCAGGCCACCAAGAGGCAAACATGCCTGTCTGGGAGATTTTGCGACCGTGTTTCAGGCTGAAGTCTTCGCCATCATCGGTTGTTTGCTGGAGAGCCAAGAAATGGCTCTAGTTAATAAAAATATACTTGTCTTCTCTGATAGTCAAGCTGCACTGAAAGCCCTGACTGCCACTGAAGTCTCGTCCAAATTAGTTTTGGACTGTATTGAGACACTCAACATGATGGGCACAAACAACAACGTTCGCCTAGTATGGGTCCCTCCCAGTAATGAAACCGCTGACGAGCTGGCCACACTGGGATCTGAGGGCCTCATATACGGTCCCAAACCGGTATGCGGGATAACTCCGAGTACCACAACACGAGTTCTCGAGAAGTAGGGACACGGGCTTAGCAAAAAGCAATGGGCTGAGACCCTGGCCTCGAGCACTCCAAGGCACTAATTCCTGGCTTCAACAAAAACTGTGAGAATTGGTGCTTACTATCGGTAGGAATCAACTAAGGATCCTGATCAGAAGCCTAACCGGGCACTGCAAGCTCAACAAGCACCTCAACAGGATAGGTGTAAATAGCATAACGACTTGCAGATTCTTCAAGGAGAAGGATGTGACACCTGTCCACCTTTTTCTTGACTGTCCTACTACAGAGCAGGAACAGGCACTTTGGGCGCTACGAATGCTCCGCAGAGGATATTCGTAGCACCAACCCCAATCACATCGTTCAAATTATAGCCACAGGGTCCTTCCTTCGGCGAGGATAAAAATGAACGTAGTAGTCGACGGTCCTATTCTTTTATGATCCGCTTAGAAATGCAAAAAGTTTCACTAACATACACAAACTGAACAAAGATTTGTCGTTAAAAAATACTTTATTCCTCAAAGGAATCGAAAAAGAAGTTTATAGGTGAAAACTGAAAATAAACAAACGCTTTATAAACAGAAAAGTGCTCTGAGAATGGGATTATAGACACAAAGAGAATTTATGGGAAAACGTTTATTTTAGCATTCGTGGCAGCGCGTGATACAAAAATTGTTTTCGAAGTACAAGTGGCTTGTGATCGCAATATTACATATTCCAACTGACAACAAATAAAGGAATGTTTAATACAAACAACTACAAGGAAGTTCTTTATGTTTAGTTTTAGCTCAACCAAGGTAAGAATTGCTGCTTAAAACATCTTATAGTATGACTAGCTGTTGCCCGCGACTACGTCAGCGTGAAACATCATAGACTATCCCGTTTTTTAAAACATTTTTTTATTACTGGTCGGCTTCTATCGATTGTAGCGTAATGTTTTACTACCTTGGACCTTTCTCGATAAAAGGACTAACTAACGTAAAAAGTATTTTTCGATTCAGTTCCAGAGTAGTTCCAGATTTTAGCGCGTTCAAACAAACATTTTAACTTTATATTATTAGTATTGATGAACAAACTATACAGAGTATAAAAAAGGTAAGCTATAATAGTTTAGAGTGTGTATACATATGTTCCTTTCATAAATTCACTGTCAAAGTAGCAAAAGTGATATCAAAAATTTTTTTTTTAATTCCGTATGGGCAAGTTAACAAAAATATATTTCTCTTAAAATGAAAACCTTACCTGGGCTTCCGCATATAGTACTTACCTTTTAAGATTAAAATTTGTAAAATCGCTTCAGCTGTTCTCAATTATTAACGAATGGTGGTGGCTTATTAGATGTTCCAAACCAACAACATCTCTCATAGTTGTGCCGCATTGCATCTGAGTATGAATAGATCTTAAGTCGAACATTGGTGTTTGGAGAGCTTCAATTGGAGCAGGAAGTCTAGCTAGTTAGAACTCCCCGGAGTCTAGGCTAAGTACTCACCATTGTCCTAGATACAATTTCATTAGACGGTACAATTGAAATCTAATTAAAGTTAACTAACAGATATACAATTTCTTTTAAGAGGTGAATGTTCTGTAAATATTTAAGTAATGTTCAATGTTAGGAGTATTACTTTTACTTCTAGTGCTAATTACAAATTAATTTGTAATTAGCACTAGAAGGGCTACGGGCAGGCTTTTCATGCTAAAATAAAATAAATAAAAATCATTTATTTCTGAGTAAATTTGAAACAAATGTTTTTAGAATGTCTACATGTTGATCTACGACTGGTTCGGGGACTGTATTTTTGAGCTCAGCTAAGGTGCTTAAGCCAATATTATTATTACTGTCCCTACTCTCAGAGAAACAGGCATACAACAAGTGCATTATAATATGCACTTGTTGTATGTCTGTTTCTCTAGTCTACCAGTTTTTTTAACTCCACTTAAGATTATTTGGGTTATAGTGAGCATAATAGGAATGACGAAACAGCTCCGTGCCTGTTGTTAACTGTACGTTTATGCATTCTTTACAAATTTCATATAATAAAGCCAAGTATGCTGCTATTTTCTCCCAAACGGAAATGCGCAATTTTCCGTTCATTAATCACAACAATTACACTGTAAACTGACACGGAGCATAATTTGTAATGTTTAAAACAACATTTTAATAACGGATAGCGTGCACTACGCGATCAACATAAAATTAAAAATGCGGTTCGGCGGTTTACAATGTAGATTTAAATTCAATTAATTCACAAAGTTACTACTCAGTCAGCCATTACGTATTTAATGTGCCCCTAAATGTTTTTGATGTTGTTTCAAATCGTTCCAGCTGATATAATTAATTACACATTTATACTCATACGCGTTCAGTGCTTACTTTGAGTGACTTCAAATTTGTAATTTAAGACAAGAAGTAACCGTGCGAAATTGTATGTAGGAATTAAGGTATCATTTTGTGTTCAAATGTGTTCTGCTCAAGAAAAAAAGAGTCATTGTATTAATTCATAAACGACAAAATTATCCCCTAGGGAAAATAAAAAAAAACGATTACGCAGTTTTGTTAGATGCTGTAAGATATATAATACGACAAATGTGGCAATATGCCGTTTAAATCATATTAATAACTTCGTCACGCCTTTCTTCATAAGACTTAAGACTGGCTCCTGTTACCAAATTGAAACACCAAAAGCAGTAGGAAAGGGCTTCCATTGGCTATGGCTGTAATGACTTATACAACGTTTTATTTATATTTCAAAGTGAGGCAGGAAAAGCCTCTGCAATACAGCGATTATCCTCAAAACGTTGTTTTCCTTCCTTGTCTTAGAAATGGCTCAGTCTAAAAACCGAAACGTTTTGTGCCCATTGTTTTTTATCCAAGAACTTATATAGCTACACCGGAAATATAATGTAATGTTTAATAAAAGAGAGTATTTGAACGGATTTTTGAGGTTCGGTTTGTTTTTTGTACTTTCATTCATATTTATTATGTAAAGATACTTAAACACGATAACAATATAATGAATATAATACAAAATGTGGTCGAATTATGTCACAAGCTTTATCATCCTGTCTATTCATAAATTCAATGAAAAGCTCACGTGAATGTTACTCATGTTACCTATCATTATAGTATAACCCAAATACCTTTTAAAGCATTAAAGCCACTATTATGTGGTATTTCACCTCCAACAACAATTTTAATAGCCAATTTTGGTCATTATATCTGGGTTTTATTCATAGCTATTTAGATTATATTTACTTTAAGAATCTAAACACTATACTAATTTTGCTCAAGTTTCTGAGTATTTTTGACAAGAGTTTATCTATTCACTATAACTTTTAATTGGCTATCTCAGCAATTAAATTAAGCAATCAACGTCGCCGGTGAGAAGAATAAAATCATGTTCGAAAACGTTATAAACCGGGTATTAGATATGAATCTTTTAATGAACACGGATGTCAATGTTACCAAAACTATAAGGCTAACTGTAATGTTTTACAGTTTTGCGGGTGTCCTAGAGTTATATAGGTGTCACATACCAGTAATACATAGTATATATATCCCACATGTATATATTGTTGCAGATGGTGGCGACGGAGGAGGCGGCGGTGGGTGGCCAGCTGGAGTCGCCAGGTACATTCGGCAAGCTGCGACAGACACTCTCCTCATCACTACTTACAGCGCAGGACAAAGGTAACTGTCGTAAGAACATAGCTTAAGCTACTTATAGGATCAAGAAATAGAACGACCTTCACCGAGCTGCTTAACGTATGAAAGCTATTTTTATCAAATGAAATATAGTTAAGAAATATATTGCTACTGTATTGTCTAAATTTAATGCACAATATAAAAGAGTAATATCGTATTAGTTAACAAAGCTATGCTATATCTGAGTGCTGAGTTTTGTAGTTTTGAATAGCTGTTACACATCAAGACATCATATGAATCTAGCAACTACTTGGGAAGTTGTTCGAAGTGTTGCAAAAGTTGATATTCATATTGGGCCCTAGACTGGATGCTGAACTGGATTAAGCATGTTAACACATAGCTACAGCTATTGAATGCTAAACAGAGCTGTGCCAGAGTAAGCCTCAGGCAACAGACCTAATCTAGCTCCTAAATCTTATGCTATATTGGCAGCAACTATTTTGTTGTTATTATGGACAAACTAACGGTCAAATGTAGAGAACCATAAATAATATTATAATAAAAAGCTGATATAAAATTGAGATTAGAATTTACATTATTATGTTGATCATAGTAAATACAGTTTGGGAACAATTTATAAGCCGAGCTACGATGTGGAGTTCTTAAGAAGTTATCTGCGCCGAAGTTTGTTACATGATAATTTAAATGTAGCCTGGATATTCCGAGTTTGATATTTGCCAGAGAAGTATTAGACTAATTAATCTCATAATAAATCCTTCTAGAAGTTCCTTAACTCAAAGGAATCTCGAATTAATTGTTCGTTGTAATTCTTCCTTAGCCGTGCCTTGTATTTTCTTTTTTTTTTGGATCTTACCATGTGTGAAATTGCTTTAAGTAACCTTTATAATAGATTTGTTTTTTGTTTTATATACCTTTAAAAATAAAAACATATTTTAAAGTGTTTCAAAGACATCGAGACCACTTTCAAATCTGATTTATAATTTATGCTTTATGTCCCATGTCGTTATTTATATAGGAGTCGACTATGTCGTTACTTATATAGAGAACTAGCTGTTGCCCGCAACTCCGTTCGTGTGATAACTTTCCTCTTGAAAATTTTCCCGATTTTTTTGCTACAAACAAACCTCACGAAAACCGAGACCTTTCCAACGAATACAAAATCGTCGAAATCGTTCGGTTCGTGCTTGCTAGAGTATAAAAATAAGTCGGGTTTTCCATCCTGATGATATTTCGTCAGGATGGAAAACCCAACCTTTTTTTATATGATTTATTTGTTTATTTACTTCGATTCACCAGAAGAACATCATTTGATGCATAAGATGAAAAAACAATCAATGAATGGTAACTTCTAGATAAAATGATTTCCAATGAAAATACAGCACGCTTTGGCGATAAAGAGATTAATGAAAATGAGATGAGCTGAAAACATAACATAAATTTAAAGTAAGAATTAACAATATGTTCTTATAATCTATAAGAAAAATTTATAACATATCTTTTAAAATGTTAAGATAGGTAAGGTTATTGTTAGGTACTATTTTTATACAGAATTTATTATAAATGAAGAGAGAGATAAAAAAAAACCAAATCTGCGCCAGTGAGCCTAAATCCGTAAATAACTCTTCTATAGACTAATCTACATTTAATGGGATTATAATACCACTGAAACAATATTTGCGTTGATTTTGAACAAAGAATTGCCGTGAAATTTGATCAATTTTGTAATTTTACACGTGCTTCTTAAAAGATTATAAGCGTTGACAATTTTATAAATTACTTTACAATTTTATCTAAAGAGTTTGATGTAAAATGTTTCTTCTTGCTATACTGATAAAAGCTTGTAAAATAATTACCAATTGGAATATGTTGCCAAAATTTCGACAGAGTTTGCAAAAAATATAGTCAATGGATGCAAAAATCAGCTACAACCTTCGAATTCGTTAAACCGCCGAACGTTTTTTTTTGACATTCGACCGCGAACATGACGCGTTTCGCGTTTATTAAGATTTTATATGGGATTTGTACATGTGACGTTGAGCATCGCTAGGTGGCGCTGTACAAATCCCATATAAAATCTTAGTAAACGGAAAACGCTTTCATGATCGAATGTAAAAAAAACTTGCACTCGGAACTCAGATTATGTAATCCTACCGATAAAGATAGTGATAAAATACACTGAGTAAAACTACAATACTGATATATAAAAAAGGCTAAATACCCTTTTTCTTAGATTAGCTTTACAATGCCCATGAGGGTATTAGTGAAAGGCCGCTCGGAGGAAAATCAATAGAGCGTCCGTACTCCCCATAGGCTTAATAAGACTTAATTCTTAACCTGACCACGTCTATACCCTGTATACGGTGAATTTGTGCTCAATTAAGGTCTTATAGGATTATTTAACTCGGCTTTGTTACAATCTGTATTTTGTACCTAAATCATGAATTAGAAATTGTGAAATTAGTAGATTAAAAACCTAAGAATATTAAAGCATCTAGTTGATTCTATCACGTACATGACACGTCTCAAAATTTAATTCTTTCGCAGAGCTACAACGGGCAATGAACATCAAGACATTTGATAAATAACTCCAGAAAACCGTTTAATATTCCAAACGTTCAAATTACTTAGCATTCTCATTGTTAGATGCCGACTCAATCTTAATGCAAAGTTGAGGCGAAATTTCCGGTGAATCGAGATTCGGCCGGACGAATTTAATGGAGACCATCGAATGACGTAAATTAAAATCGTTAGATGAGAGTTACAGCTGCGTTTACATTAGCGAATTGCTAGACCGCTGAGTCTGAAAATTCTATGCCAATAGGGGCTTGGTGAAAACGCTATCAAAGACTAGTTTCCCTCGCCGCAGAATTTGGACTCGCTGTTTACACTGAATTAGGAAATCACGTTTCAAATTATCAAAGGGAAATTCGAATCTCATTGCACAGGACTTACAATACTCCATGGTTTTACCTACCGTTGACAACGTCCGACCTACGTATGTGTACTGCGTACGTTATAATTATTATTTGATTTCTGCGGAATCAGCTGTTCAAACTTTGAGCATATTATATGAGATGGATATAATAGACATATTATAATAGTACAGTCAAATTTTCGCATTTTTAAGGAGAACCAGTAAAAATAATGCAAAGTATCAAATCGCATAATGCCATAAAACACTAACAAATAACAATATCCCTCCATCACGACGTACGACCTGAGAGCACTCGCTTCATTTGCAATTCAATCGATCATATTCATAGCTCGAGCATGCCACTACGAGCTTCCATATTAAACTTATCATTAAACAAATTCAATGAATATTTCAAAGCGTTCGTCGTTCGTGAACATTTCTCGTTTCTCAATATTTGTGAAATTGCAATAACTCGCCAAGCGGTCCGAGCTCGCATAGTTGTAATACCGCGAAATAAAGGTAATACCGCTTACATATTTCATACTATAGCAATATAAAAGCAAGCTATTTCTGTAATGGTTGTTAGTGAAAACAGATGAAAAAAAGGCCGTGGTATCACTCCGGTCGAGCCTGCCCCTTTGTGTAGAATCATGGCTCTCCTACGGCAACGAGAATTCGTACTATGTACTTGAGATCGGAAAATGTCTCATTGGTACCCGGGTTCGAACCTATACCCTCTCGAGTGCAAACCAAAGGTCTTACCCACTAGGCAACGGACGCTCTCGCGCGTCTAGTAGAATAAATGATCAAACAAACTTGTAAAGTTCGATAATTATCATACGAGTTTCTACATTCAAAGATAACTAAGTTCCCTGCAATGATATAGCCGAAGAATAATTTGATACACTCATAGAGGTACTTACGCAAATATTGTTGTTTTGTACTGTATTATATCGCATAGTCATTTAAAAATTACGAAATAGATTATGACTGTAGCGATCGTTTTCTACTATACTAGTCGTTGCCCGCGACTACGTCCGCGTGAAGTTTTATAAATTAGCAAGGTTTTACAACATTTTTAAATGATTGCTCGGCTCCTTTTCGTCGTTCAAACTCTTCAGTTTTATATTATTTTCTACTATATTTACTATATGTTCTGAACCTTTTATAAATAAAATCAATTGTCTATTTTAGTAACGAAATTGGGACCGCGGACGGGCGCGACGGAAACAGCACCGGAGCCCTCACCCGCGCCACCGCCCGCCCAGCCGCCGCCGCCCGCCCAACCGCCCAAGACTGAACGGTAAATAATGTTTAGCATATTGTACCCGTAACCAGCTCTATATAATTCAGAGTAGTAAGGGCGAAACAGGTGTAATAAAACTTTATAAAGTACACCTACAGCCAGAGCTTACAAAAGCTTTGTCCGAAACCAAACGCTGAATTGAAACTTTCTTCATTAAAAGTTGACGAGCTATTGTTTGCACCTAATTGTACCGTCACGTGGCCACGTGCTCTTCGACGTGTATTGTTACGCGCCAATTGGCGTGTTTCCACGTGCTGGGCCAGCCTTACGCCGTTTGTCCACTGCACACCGTCATCGTCAACGAGATACGGGTCGATAAAATGCCACTGTACGACACAGACTTATGTTTCATTCTGCTCTATCAGACTGGTGACGATATGGGCGCTAGACCAATGTCTGCAGAAAATGAAACCTTTAGCCTACATTGTAAAGTGGCATTTTATCGGTCCAAAATAATCTCGTTGTTGGTGACGGCGTGCTATGGACAAACGGCCTTAAGTCACGCGCTCAGTGGCGTGTTCCAAGTTCCAAGTTTACGTCATGCGCCCAGTACCTGGTCTGTCCACGCGCTATGTTTACGTGACAAAGTCTGGCTTGGATATACATGCGCTTTCGTCAATCAACTATTCGACCTAGACTTTTAAAAAGGCAGGTAACAGTTTTTAATTTTAAAATGTGAGTAATTTTTTTATATAAGGGCTCCACCACCGCTCTTGACCCAAGGCTATATGTATGTGTATATATATATATATACCATTTTGGTACAATTAAAAAAATATAAATATATTTAGACAATTTATGACATGTGCTTACATGGTACGTACCGGATTTATTATGATGCCTCACCGAATTCTGAATTAACTATTAAAGAATACTTTTACTTTCTTTTTTATTATTTTTGTTTTTTTCCTTTAGAAGTCAGTTTTAATTTTTGTTTAAAATAATAATTACTTTGTGTTACACACTGTGGCGCTTATTCAAGATCTTTGGTAGCCATGAGTGCAAAGTAGAGTATTTGTTCATTCGCGGTTTCAATATAATGTTATGATCTGTGTTTATTGTTTACGTATAGGCTTAACTTCGTGTAATGCTGTCCATGGCGTCTTTGACCACAGGCCATAATAATATTTATAAAGGATCTTCTGATCTGGTACTGAGGTCATCGATTATTCTGTATGTCATTTTCGCTTGAAAGTTCTCTTCTTTCTTTTACTGACAAGGGTAGGCTAGTAGCAATTTAGAATATTTCTTACCGACTCTTTAATAATTATGCGGCATTTTGCATTACGTCATATATGTATATTACAGAGAGGCGGGCAAGGCACCGTCACGCGCGGGCGCCTGCCGAGTGTGCCTCAAGGCGCTGAAGCCGGGTGAGGTGTTCCACGTGTGTAATGGCTGCCAACACCGCGTTTGTGAAGACTGCTCCTCGTACTCCAAGCCCGCCAGCGACGAGGAAGCGGTAAATACAATTTTGTGTCTAATGAAATAAGGCTTATTCCCGCCTGCCGTAGCTGTACTAAGATGAAGTATTCCGTACCCGAAGTAATAAATTAGAAACTATAATAATTAATGGTGTATGTTTCCTCATATACCGCATATTCACCTTAACTCTTTATGGTGGCTGTACACTCTCACCGAGAGCTCTCGGGCGAGAGTCTCGTGCGAAGGCCCCCCCTCCCGCAAGTCAGGCGAAACGACGCAAGTACACCCATTTCCACTATCGTTCTCGGCCGGTCTCGCTGTGTCTCGGCGTGACTGTACCTGTCATTAGATATTATGGTAGAAAATGTAAAATCAGAATCAACTTTTAATAACCTTTTCCCGGCACGGCGTCGCATTAGAAGCTTTACAGATGAGATGCGAATTTAGGTCTGCCTGGGGCTAGTATCGGCAAAATAATGGATGGCCCCGAGACGTCGAAGATGTTTCTCGAAGGCCCGACAGAAAACAGTCGTATTACGCAATCTGACTGACAACGTAATTAATCTCGCGCCATTTTCACAATAGGACAAACCAGTAGGCCGACGACCAAACTGACAAATCGGCGTGGCGCGGGTAATGAGCAGGTGTAAGCATGCCTCGAACTGCTCAGCAACGAAATATCATCGCCGGCGAAATAACATATTGAGTCAGGCTAATAATTTTTTGATTTGGTCCCATAGTAACAAAGTATAAAGATGATCTACGACGAAAAAATTCTGATATTTGGATAGACCACTTTTGTCTCAACAAAAATCAACTCAAAAAACACGTGAAATTTTAAAATCAAAGAAACAGTAACAAATAAAGTAAGAAATAGGTTATAGAATCTTTTTAAACTGCCGGGCTTACTGGTTCGTTCTGTGTATTGTGTCGCTATTGTGTTACGTCGAGTCTGTAACTGTCGTGTTATTGTATGAACCACTCCTGGATAAGACGTAATTGGATTTCCCATCTAAAGGGCTGGATTAACGCAGACCCTCGCCGAGTTAAATATTATAATGTTGTTGCAATAGCTAATTAGAGCTTTGCACAATTACTGGATAATTTAGAGTTTTTTGGAACAGAAAATTATTCCAAATCAAATAAATGTAGATTCTATGTATAGCTTGGATACATTAATAGCTAGATGATTGAGTTCGTAAATGATAAGATTTGTAAAAATTTTAAGAGAAAAAAGAATTGCTTCGATGTTGTAAAGTGTTAGTTATCTGGTATTTCCATTATGTCTCCAATTTTGATTCACACTTTGATATTTTTTTAATAATGCCAGATATTAATTGCTCTTAGGTTGGTTGTAAATTGTCGCTAAGTGTCGAATTTATTTGTGACTAGGGTTTTCCCGCGGCTTAACTCGCATGGAATTCGAAAATCGTGTAAAAACACATTTTTTTCGGAAACATGATATTTGACCGAGACTAAACGTACCCTTTGTTACTATCCATGCTTTTAACTAGGTATTCTTTTATGCATGAAGGAAGGACATACGAACAAACACACTTTTCCATTTGAAATATTAGTATGAATAAGACAAATCATAAGCCAATATTGTCCCACCTGTAAGCCTAAGATACTCCTCTCGAGATATCTCTCTCTTTCGAGTGTAGTGAAATTGTCGATATTTATTATACGTATGTCATGTTAAGGTTAGTAGAGATTAAGAGATAAACCCATTAACATCGAGAAAACGTGTAAACATCATTTTGTCGTGGTTTTATCTTAGCCCGGCTGAACTTTCTTTCTAAACTAGGTGACTCTCCATTAAATGGTTGAGTGTAGGGGCGTTTATCAAGTCCCACTAATCATTAACATGTGTGTTACACTAGCAATTTGTTAGCGAAACCGAGCACACACCACAACCGCCGACCAGCTGCTCTCTTGTCGAGATCATTAGCGAATCAACCTGTCTAGTAAAATTCACTCTGAGACCCTTATGTGGACGATATAAAGATCATTTTACAGGCATTTGGAGATTATATAACTCGTAACCAGGCTGTCCGTTCAGTAGTATTCACCCTCGGACATGACGCTTATGCAGATGACATAAAGGTTATGCAGGCATTTGCAGATCATATTACTCGAAACCAAGTTTGTTGTTAAGTGATAATCTGCCTTTGAAGGAACCTTGATGCTGCCTATATAAGGATCATTTTACAAATATTTGGAGGTAACATATCATTAAACGGGTTATGCGCTGAGAGAATCAATCAATACGTCAGACTCGTTAGCCATTACCGAATTTATATGTTGTCTAATGTCTGGTTTTCATGTATTCAATAGATATGTAGTTAACAAAAATTTAATTTAATTTTAAGTCATTTATCTTTATGTAAACACAAAATTTAGTAGCAAGTGTAAAATGACTTAAAGTTAAGTTAAAATTTAGTTAACTATTTAATACGTATAAACCAGACATAAGTGCGCGCAATGTAAATGAGCGGAATCAAAATGACCAGGGGGGTTAACCAAGATCTAAACGTTTTCGCTTTTATAATTGCTGAACATAATGTATGGAAATGACTTAAGCGTTCGTTACGCCTTATGACATTTCCATAAATTTTGTTTGGCGATTCTACAAAGAAGCGAAAACGTTTATGTCTTGGCTAACTCCCCGTTATATCGTTTCCCGTGGCACTCTAGTAGTTGGAGATATTTTTTATAAACACTGTGTATTATTATCATGCAATTTCAGATGAACATCTCAAATCCTTTCCTACCTTATAAGGTTGGAATTAGGTAAAAAACAAAATTAAAGAAAACAGAATTAAAGTAAAAATGAATTCTATTCTTTATTTATGTTAGTAAGGGACATTTGAGCAAATAGAAAAAATCACGTGACGTGGAGCCATCGTCACCAATGGACACTCGCAACTCTTATTCCTTGATACTGTTTCACTCTTGTTTATCTGTCGATACACGGTCATCTTACGGCTTTTCTTCTTCCGGAATCTAAACATAACATCTATTGTAGAACTCATGGCGGTGCTCAGTGTGTCGGCGGAAGGCGGGCCCCCGACTGCCGCCGTCCGCGCAGGACAGCACCGACTCGCTGCTCGAGGTAAATACGTACTATATCATTTTTATGCAATTAAAATTATACCATCTTTTTAATGTTAGTTAGTGACATCATTCACATGAGTTTCTTGCGCCAGTACTTCTTTCACGGCTTCCGAAGGTGGTCTAGGTCAAAATGTAAACATCCTGAAAACATTTGTTTAAAAACTCAGAAATAAATGAATGCTAAATCGCGCCGCTGATCCAGTTTGAGTCCTTAATTAGACTTTATAATATTATTTAATCAGGTGCCAGTATTGGAGCTACAGCGGCGTCACTCAGAGGCGCGGCTGGGAAGCAGCACGGCCAGCAGTGGCCTCGCCCCGCCGCGCTCGCCCGAACTGCGCCGACACTCAGACGTCTCACCGGCATCGCTCAAGGAGCTGGAGAAGGTTGGTTTGATAAAATACTTGAAGAAAGTTTGGGAGCAATTCTCATGCTTCAACTTGTTACGAGACGTCTGACGCATATGAGTAGAAGGATAGGATGATTAAAAAGTCGTTTGATGGAGAAGCGTTCTTATCAATAAAACTACTCAGTCCAATCACTGGCTGTAAAGTATTTTTATTTTTTTTTTTTAGTGGAAAAGTGCGGTGTATCCGGTCTGTTATGAAACATTAAGGTGAATAAATGCACCAACGATCTTGACCATACATTCGGAGTTTCGAACCTCTGCCTCCGCTAACAGAAAATAATAATGTACAATTATTAAAACAAGAAATAAGAATTCCTCTTCAGGGATTAAATTATAACTTATATTGTAATGTATAAAACCGTTCATCTTATTTGACTCGTTTCGCAGTTTATCCAATTTTTTGCAAAAATCTATATCCACGGTACATTTATCGGAAAAGTTTATCGCTAGAACTTAAAGAATGAGAATCATTCTTTTTTTTGGAAAATATGCTTAAAGTCTTAACATATTTATAAAAGGTTAAACTTACTCCTCTAGCCCATGCATATACCTTAAGATTAGTGTTGTATCCGACCAATTAGTGTAGCGCTGCGCTGTCGTCAAATAATAATAAAAGTCTGATTTTCAAGTAGTATATAGTCAATATTATTTTATTTATTTAACATTTTATTGTACACATGAAACAAATAATGATACAATAAACAGAGAAAGACACAAAGGAACTGCTTATTTATAAAAAGTTATGATGTGGTTGACACTTTCAAATTGATAATCTATATATATAAAAGAAAGTCGTGTTAGTTACACCACTTATAACTCAAGAACGGCAGAACAGATTGTCTGAAAATTGGTAGGGAGGTAGCTTAGAGCCAGGAGACGGACATAGGATACTTTTTATCCCGTTCGACAGCGTTCC
>JAOTAV010013823.1:0-25786 GCA_026546445.1 Cyclargus thomasi | reverse complement strand
GGATTTCCATTAGCACCTTGTGAACCATGGTAGGTATTCGTTGGTACAAAATCTTACTTATTGGTGCTAAACGATTAGGACACTTATAATGAACAATCCACAGCCAAACATATATCCTCCTCGTTTTTGGAAGTCGGTTAAAAAAACATGGCTACTTGTCATACAAGCGCACGATTGAGCGGATGCATGCCCGCAACTATAGTAGCAATTCAAACACGCGACTATAATAGCAAAGCAAACACGTGACTATAGTAGCAATGCAAACACGCGACTATAGTAGCAATGCAAACACGCGACTATAGTAGCAATGCAAACACGCGACTATAGTAGCAATGTAAAAACGCGACTATAGTAGCAATGCAAACACGCGACTGTGCTACTGCAAACGCACAATCGTAGCGATAGCGGAGAGTTTTGTTTTGTTTGTTATCAATCCGGTTACCTCATTTTAGGGATTCGAAGCCAAGTGGCAAAAATCAGAATACATCTACGATTCGTCATTTTTCTATGATGAAGCGTATTTACACTTTCTCTGTCGTAAGTATAACAACTCGGCCGCGTTATTGTACGGTTAATATTTATTTTAATATTAAAAAATATTTTTTTAGTAAATAAAAAAATCGCGCATGTGAGGCCCTGGTGATGTGCCCCTCTGGAGGGGTACTCACAGCTTAAAACTGTCACACGCGAGTGCGATAGGCTTGCTACTCCATCGAATCGACGACTGAATTCACAGACTTGACTGTACTGTCTGTGTGTTTAATCTATACCTACTTTGACTAGACTTTAGACACAGAATAGAAATACATCTTTAGATGTGTATAAGACTTGACAATATAAAGAAACGATACCGAGAATTATTGTACTCAAGAATTTTGTTATCCTTTTATTTATACTTCCATACTAATATCATAAATGCGAAAGTGTGTCTGTCTGCCTTCTTTTCTGTCTGTACCTTTTCGCGCCCAAACTACTGAACATAGTTTACTGTAATTTGATATGGTGATACTTTGAGTCCCGAGGAAGCACATAGGATACTTTTCATATCGGAAAAATGTACGATTCTCGCGCGATAAACTAATAAGTTGTAAATGCTTTACTGGATCGACTGACTTGACGCCCTTGTACACTGACAATTTATTGAAAAAGTCTAACAAAAGCCTTTGACTTGTGAATTCAAATAAACGATGCGATAATTTTTTCCAAGAATTTGGTTTTCCCGCTATTTACTTGACATTGGCTATGGTTATACAAAGCACCAAATTATTATTAAAAAACTTGATTTCACAGCTGTCACTTGTCAAAGTTTGACGTAGTTTCTCCAGATCAGCGACTATTGTAATTTGTGATCAAAACAAACAATTTGGTGGATGATTAAGTAAAATTTGGTCAAAAAACTGCACTTTCTCAGCATAAATGAACTTGCGAGAGAGACTTAAACCATTACTAAAGATCTTTAAGGCTGTAACAATATGTGGTGGCGGTGTGTTACTTGTTACTTACCATTTAAAACAAACAAACGCAAGTATCGATAGAATTATAAATTCAAATGTTTTGGATGCCGAAAAGAAGTTTGCTCCCGAGTATATTTATATAGATGATCCGTCCTTTGATGCAACCATAAAAGCTGAGCACAGTAAACAAGAAAAACAAACGGTAGGACTCGCCCGAATTTGGAAAAGTTTTAAGTATTCATTGGCATGGAAACTCCTGTGGCTTTGCCGCCACGGAACTAAAGAGCAGCGGTCTATAGCGATAGAACAATTGGCTGCATTCAAGAATAACAAGGTGTGGGATTGCTTGAAGCTGGCCCAGGCATTAGATAAAAACACGGCTGTACTTCTAGCAAGAACGCGCGGTGCAGATTTACGGTAATATAACTGGATTTTCGTCTTACATAACTTCTTACTGGGCCTATAACATAAGAGAGATAATATAATGTTTAAATTCCGTTATAATTAAGGTAAACTAAGTCTAGTATGCACAGCAAAATTTTAAATGTATTTTTATCATTATGACCTCAATTCAAAATGTGTATCTGTACTGCCTATGTGTAAAGCTAGGCAAATATATTTTGTTAGACAGTTTCTTTGTGCACAGTTTGTATTGTACTGCAAACTTTTTAACTAGATTACTCACAATATAAAGCAGAAAGCATTCACTATTCTACCATCAATTGAGTGCAAAAAATTATGTCTATGACTTCTGTATTTTGTTATGTTTTCACAATGTTATTATTAAAGTGCTTATCTAAATCATTTTCAGGTATTTCCTGCCACCGCCTATACATGTACGAAGAGCTGCCTCAACATCTGACCTGCTTTCGTTCAAGCTCAGGGATATGCTTGCTGCAGTTCAGAAAATTAACCCGCATGGCTGCATACATTACTTTCTCAACAAGTACTTTGTGAATATGCTGGACCATGTAATAGAGGTGGACAGTGCACTAACTAAACCTGACAGCATAAGCGAAAAAGATCTGTGCCTGCTCTGTCTAGACGCATTATATCATCATGTGACCCTGTTCAACAAAAAAACTTACACAGACGACTCATCAGCACAACTATTAATAAAGTTAGGAATTCTGCCAAAACTAGCTGAAGCACTTCTACGATATAAAAATGATATGGACATAGATCTAGCAGTGTTACGCCTCCTCACAGTACTGAGCGTACACCATGAACTTTTGACAGACTTTTTTCAAAATGGCCTAGTTGGTGAACTGTCTAGACTTCTACGAGCTACTGATATTCGCTTATCTAGTTCTGCTGCTGTGTGCTTAGTAAACCTTTCTGGTGAGTTTTGTTACAGACCAGGCCTCTATCTACTTCACCCGATCTATAGAACCAGAGTAGCCCACACTTGTGACACCCTACTTGTGCATGGACTTCGAGGAGGTGTGTTTGTGACTTGGAGACAGAGGGACAAGAGCTGTCATGAGCCGGTCGGGTTCAGGGATGCCGCTATCTCAGATATTGATAGCGAATTAAACAAAGAAAGTTTGGCAGTCGATCAGTATCTCGATCCTGATATGCAGCAAGTCATACATAATATCATAGAATCAGAGGAAGAGACTTTACTGTCCACAGTCGAAGTGGTACTTGAAGATCTACCCATCGCAGCAAAAAGAGAGGTGGTAGATGAAAAATATACAGCTAAACAAAAGAGGATGGCATTACAGCAGGAAAAGCAGGACAGAGTTAATTATACCCAATGCTGGCCAAAGGACTGGCTGCCAAAAGACTGTGATAATATTAGAGTAGTAGGTGTCAACTATTGGAGCACACTGTCGGACTGGCTGGAACGGTGTCCACTTCAAAATGCAGAGATCACTGCTCGAGCCCAGGAATTGTCAGACAAACTCTTTGATGCTGATGTCGGTAAACATAATATAATTTGGTTAGCCCACTCCATGGGTGGTTTGATAGTTAAAAAGCTTTTAACAGATATAGCGGAAACCCGTGACTCACCCTATAAGTCTCTTTGTGAGAAAACTAAAGCCATTGTATTCTACAGCACTCCACACAAAGGAAGCTCCCTTGCCTCCATGCCTCGTGCGGCGTCTGCCATACTGTGGCCGTCAAAGGATGTCAAACAGCTGCGGGAAAACTCCCCAATGTTGCTCGAAATGCACAATACATTTATTAAAATCGCCGATAAATTCAAATGGGAGACCATCAGTTTTGCTGAGACTTTGCCAACTTTAGTTACCGCTTTCAAGGTTCCAATCCACTTTGTAGAGCCCCACTCGGCTGACCTGGGCCGCGGAGTTTACTATCAGCTACCTCTAGATCATCTTTCGATCTGTAAACCTGCAACCAGGCAATCTATTTTGTACACCTCAGTATTAAATGTTTTATTAGATGCTGCCACACAAGAGGCTCAAGCTAAGGTTCGTCATCCGGTCATTCAGAGAATCTTAGATATTATTTATTTATCTATAAGTACTAAAATAAGGGTCCTAGTGGAGGTATTCCAAAAACATGAGAGTCCTAATGTTGATAATATCAATAACATACTATTACAGGCCTCCACTGATGACTTTGTGATATAATTAAGTGCTCAAATATAGTATTACTAGTTTTGTAACTTTATTGTATAAACCTATCTTTACCCAACATTTTTTAATGATGTCCTTTCATTGTTCTAAATCGTTTATTGAAACACTTATTACAAATAAAAAATATTTTCTCACTATCACAGTAATATTGTATTGTATATTATAATATTTATTTGTGGATAAATTTATTATTTTAACTATTATAATAAGTAATAAAATACAGGAATTATTGGTGGTAATATTAAAAAAATAATACAGTTTATTGTTTTTCTTTTACAATAATTATCTAAATTATTATATTTGATAATATTTTCGAGTAAGTAAATTGTTGTGATTATATCATAATATTTCTTTACTTTGTTTTGCCCGCAGGTATGTTATTCTCTACTATAATGTTTCAAGTGTATATTTTTGTTTTTGGTTGCACGCAAATAAAAGTATTTGAAATTAATACTAATTTTGTTTTCCTCAAATAATTTACTATTTATCTATAATCACTAAATTAATTTAAAAACTTAAAAAAAAAACGACGTCTATTGGCATCAGTAGGAACTACGTGGCTTACTATCAGCTACTGTTAATAACTTGATCCACTGCTAGATGGCGCAAGTAGTGTCTAATGAGAGCTCGAGTATGGTAAAAAAATATTCATTGATAGAAAAAACTTTAGGGATTAAAAAAAACTTGCGACTACAGCAAATTGTCTCGGGTAAAAATAATTCTGAACAGACAGTAAAGAACGTTTGAATAATATGAAAATTACAGATCATACGATAAACACACGTATAAAAAACTCTATTCAGCTGCCGCTGTGAATTCAATTCTGCGATGATACCATGGACCAATTAATTCCTCTATGATGACACATATGATGATGATAATACCTCTATGATGATACGATAGTATCCCTAAGTTGTCTGTGGATGAACCAAAAAGTATGTGTATGTAAAGTGATATAACTATGACTGCTTAATCTATGTCAGCCCGTGGCATCGTACCGTCCAACCGTGGGACCGATTTTGATATAGTTTTTGTTTGCTTTATGCACCGTGTGGTTCAAAATAACCTGGCACGGAATTCGTACCAAATTACGACGAATGAAGTAAAGCTGACGCAGCTGAGTGTTCGTCATAATTTGTACGTCATCATCTCCTACTTTAAATCGACAGACCGATTAACCCTTATCTTATAAGACTGCAGCCTAGAGCGCGAGGATCGGTAGAGGTCGCTAAAATCTAATCTTAGGTTAATGATTGGCGTAGGGCGCTCAACACTTGATAATTGATATAACCCGACCAAATGACGAGGGGGGCCTTCTGCTTAAGAAACATATTTTTCGATGGTACCGATGTGCAAGCCCGACCTTCTGGCCATTAGAGCGGCTGTGAAAGGAACATTATAAATCTGCTGTCAAGCGCGATCCACGGCTATCACTATTCACCGTTACCACAGTATAAGTTTCAAACAGTAGAGCTACAAAACATTGTCCTTCAAATTGGGCTCAAGTCTCTACTCACAAATATCGCATGCAAAGTGCTATTATTTAATTGTCGACGACCTGTTTGGCTTAGTTGGTAAGCACTTTGGTAGCTTAAGCCGGGAGTCACGGGAGCGATTCCCGCCGACGGAACAAAAAGTTTTTCAATGTTCCTGCCCCATGGTCTTGGATGCGTATTAAATGGGTGTATCAAATAATGAAAATCTTAAATGTGTGTAAAATTTAAAGTATCTATTAATTATATTTCCGTTGTATGGTACCCGTATCACAAGTCCCATGGGTACATCCCACAGGACCAGATTGACGTGCGGTGTGAAGCGTCCACAGATATTATTATTTTTCTCATAATTGTGCTGCTAGTACACAACATTATGTAATTTTTAATGATGCTCATGAGCAAAGGCGGGTCGTAATTTTACATACAGGCGTTATGCCCAGGCCGGGCCCCGTAGATACATAATACTCCCAGCCCCCGTTAAAAAATAAGAGATTAATCGTAATTTACCGACAACGTGTAACGAAAATACCCAATTACGGGCTACCTTGCTTAGGTTGCAAACACCTTAACTACGTAGTGGGGGAAGAAATTGAAAGAAAGCCAGTTGACCTACGTGATTTGGTGAGAATATGTCAATTCCATGTAAGCCGTGATTAGTCGGCCGAGTTTGACATAACCCGACCAATTTAATTAGATCCACGATCTGTACTCTTCAACTTCTCTGATTGTACCTACTGTATTCCACTTATACTGTGCCATTACTTAATAATGTTTGATTGGCCATGGTACTGATTTAGCGACTGTTGGAAAGTACAAACACAAAGAACTTCATTGCCCTTTATTTTCGTGCAAACTGTGTCAGGGCGCATCGGGTTGGCGCATGGTTTTCATAAAAGTTTGACAACAAAAGCGACAGAACTTGTATGTGGTCGGACATAAGGTGCGCGAAGTTCGTTGCCGGATTATTAATTAAGAAATTCAGGTTGAGGGGATAAGGAAGTGAAATATGAATCTATGAGTCAATTTCATCCATGGTTTGTACCAGGGGTGAAATTGATTCATAGAAGTTGAAACAGCCGCCGACAGATCATGACTTACATAGAATTGATATATTAGACCATATGATGTAGGTCTGTCAACTGGCTCTCTTTCAATTTCTCCCATCATACCTACGTAAAGAACACATACTTTCACCTACAGCTTTGCTTACATGGAATTTCAAAATTTACAAATCTATTATAATATTAAGGGGCTAGATGGAGCGAATGACCTTGAGCATCCGAGTGTTTCCACACCCCTTCTCGTACCTCACCCCGAAATTAAAATAACGCCATCTAGTCAGAGTACACACAAACACCTAGTAATTTTTTAGATACAAACCACACGAGCAAACCGCATTAGCGTTGCATGCACACGTTAACAAATGTAAGTTTTTTATTCACAAATAGCTTAATTTCACCACTGTCATTATAAAGCGTGGTAGCACAGTGGTCCACTAATCCGACACGTTTCATAGATATCTCGAAGTCGAGTATCACACGGTATGTTCAATTATTTTCCATATTTTTTCAAATATTTTTCTTAAAATGTTATTTATAAAAATTGTCTGTTTAAAATCCCTTTTGGGGCTAGCATTCGTAAAAAGACTAAAAGTTTTTGACTTTCTGACACAATTATTGACACAAATTTAAACCGCCGAGTATTTGGAGCGTAGACAAAGAAGTCATAGACTGTTGTAATTTTTTACTTCTCATTCGCACATGAAAGAGTTAGTTAATTACGTATTGCTTGCGTACGAAAGAAAAAAAAAACCATTTGTTGGGTATTCAAAAATAAACAAATATGTAAATAAGATAAGGATCACAATCGTACAAAAAGTGCAATATTCCTGCATCGCGCTCAAAAAGTGCAATATTCCTGCATCGCGCTATCAAAGTTGTAGAAGCACAGAGATATATATATATACGACAGCTGCTATAAAAAATTATGCGCTTCAGCGTGGCCGATTATATTCCTATTCTCGCTCGCTCAAGCATTGTCGGAGCGTAATAACTAACTGAATAAGACGCATTGTCAATTTGTAGTTTTTTATGAAATTAGGTGGCTAGCGAGCAGACGGATGGCCTGATGGATAGTAACCATAGTGGCGCCTATAAATATTCGTAATAATGTAAGATTGTGAGCCTCGAGCTAACATGTCATGTTTTGTCTAAATTAAAAATTTTGACTGGTACCGACTTCAAAACTATGAAGATTGTGTACAGAAATAGGCTGATGCCTCACCGAATTCTGAATTTATTATTTTTGATTTTTGTTTTTCCCTTTGGAAGTCGTTTTTAATTTTTTGTTAAAAATAATAATAATTTCACCCTTTTTAGTTACCAAAAAATTATAATGCCTATACCTACAGAGAACCAGTAGGCGTGATACATTTTTTTATGTTATTTAAGGGGCAAGGGAGTAGAAGGATTTCCTTCGAAAGCAACTACCGTCGCCCATTGACAATCGTAACATCCGAAGAGTAGGTCAATACTTCTTGAAACATCGTAGTTGAAAAGACATTTGTATGAAAATGATAGAATGCGTTATAAAATTTTTAATTAATTTTAAGTATAATTACATTAAGCCCTTATATGTATATTTATATAAAATAATAAACTAAAATAAAATATAACCCTTAATTAAAAAGCCCGCCCCGAAAATGATTGCTTTCATATGATATTTTTTTCTCGTAAAGTATACTACTAAATTAAAAAATTTAAACACTTTATATTAAAACTAAAACAATGGTCAATAAACAAGCTATCATTGCGTATTTTAAATTAAGTACTCTCTTTTTATTTGAATGAGTAAAAATCGAAAACTCTGCGGGCAACTTCGTCTTTTCATAGAAAACACGGCCTTAGTAGGCGAGCGGAAAACTTTGTACCTTTTTACGAAAGAAAGAATGAAATCTTCCAGATATAGTTGATATTGAGGAGAAGCGTGGAATACCAATATTATTTTAAAATATGCTTTAATTTTAGATATTTTTAATCGATGAAGCGCTACGCACACTACAATATTTTGTCATGACATGGTTGAAGTCTGTGTTTTTTTTTTCATAAAATATAATGATTGAATTTTAGAATAGATTACACTTTTTATAGCTCCTCTAATCTATTATTGATTTCAACATTTGGAGACATAAGTGGAAGAAGCAGATATCTAACATATTAAAAACTCCCGGACTTTTACGTTAATAGGCGCTTTTGGACCCGAAAAACCATTTGAAATTAAAATGATGTGATGTGCAGCTAGACGCACTGGCTAGATAATAAAAAAGGTATGTTACAAGATTTGTCAAATTTTTTGACAAAATTAGTATATACGCGAAGGTTGCAAAATGTTAGTTGTCCGCTTCTTTCACTTATGTCTTCCTTTATGGTCGAATTTCGACCACAGGGCTACCTCTAGTAATATCAAATCGGAACAGTTAAATTTACCCGAACAGACGTATGACTTGTTTCCAAAAACATTGAATAATTTCGGTATTATTACCGGGGAGACATAAATCCCTCTGATACATATGAACTGAAAGACCTATCCAGTATCAATGTTATATTTAACTACCATCACCGATTACTTTGTCACAAGTTTTTCCGACGAAACTTGAGGCCCTCACAGTCGCTAAGAAAAACACGTGAGAGGCGACTTGTAGAAAAAGTAGGTGCTAGTAAGATCAATACGCGTTGCCATGGCGACCGGTGGTGCCCCACTTTCCATAGATAGGCCAAGACGCGCCACGCTCAACGAAAACAAAACCCCGGATATTCGGACGTTTGGGCAACAGATATCCTAATAAAGTGTACCTACTACTGATGAAGGAAGATTTACAACTGTCACTCTAGAGTCTAGTCGAGTCAATTTTTGAATTTCGAAATAAGAACATTCGATCTTGAGCCTTGTGAAGAAACATTAGTTTGGTAACTACAGAGAAGAACTGCGAGTGAAGTTGAATTGCAAAATATATGTGAACACCATCTTAAAACTCCATCAGTTAGTGATTCGTGTATAATAAAAAAAAATATAATCATTCTATTAAACTAATTAATTAATCTGTCTTAATCCTTAATTACTCGCATGGGGTAAAAGCATTATCGGATCGAAAAATCAAGCACTTGCCACGGCCCGATTTTCTTCGCACTCTCGGCAGCTTCATAAATCATAATACGCGTTTAAATTATTATGATAGCAACCAAGTCCAGGGAATGGAAGTACAGAAAAAGCGCAGAGACGTGTGCATTGTCTCACCAGTCTCTTCACTAGTGTCCTATGGCGAGTAGTTATGTGATTTATTAGGAGGTAAAAAAAAATCCATTGTATATCGCTAGTTATGTATTATAATACAAAATTGACAATTTCACTGGAGAGAGCAAAGAAAAAAAATGTCCCAAGATTCGACCAACCATAAAACGATACTAGTGTCGACATACAAACATGAGTTTAATCAACATAGGAATAGAGTCTATCCTGTTTTTTTGGTATATTGAACACATTTTTGACACATTTTATATTTTGCTGTTTTAGCACATAAGCAGCGAAATTTGTATAATCAGTAAATAAATAAATATTATACAAGTTTTTCAAAAAATGAAATTATTAATTCAGTTTTCACCAGGAGGTTTTTCATGTTTATAGTTCGCTATGAAAATGATATAGTTAGTTTTAAAATTAATAATGTGGCGAAACGAACCTTTCTTTTTACTGACCACTTTAAGTTAAAAGGTTGTTAAAAGGGACCAAGTTCTTTTATAGATTAGAATTTCCCAAAAGCTAAAGTTTTATTTTTCTGTTTAATAACTTTATACTGGAATTGACATGTTCCGACCAAATGACGTAGGTCCGTCAACTGGCTCTCTTTCAATTTCCCTCATTATATAATTGCTAAGGAAAAAAATATAATCAGTTTTTTTTTTCTTCTGAAATGTAGCCATTTTTAAGTTACATTACTGCCTCTACCTCGTGTAGAGGCAGTAATGCATAGATATGCTCTTCATTAAAAATGATAATGTAAAATAGTGGGTTTAGTAACTGTAGGGTGTAGGTAGGTAGGTACAGTTGTTATATAAAATGTGTATTATATATTAAACTAGCTGTCCCGTAACTAACCACTACGATTGGTGTACGACGAGTATCATTAGGAGAACTAGTGATGAGTAAGGACAAAAATCTTATAGGTCCTATATAAAATTCTCGAATTTTATTTTTTGGGATATTTAGGGGGCAAGCGAGCCGACGGGTTACCTGATGGACAGCAACTGCCGTCGCCCATGGTCTCTCGTGACTAAAACTCTTTGTCCGAAACGTCTTTACCGATCTTTACGTAATTTTATTTGCATATTTAGCAGGTAGTAGGTGTCAGAAGAGGTTATTTTGTTTTTCCAAACACTTATTGAAAAGGGCACAGGATAGATGGCAGGTACCGGGCAGGCACATAACCACGGATTACCAACTAAATAGTTATTACGTACTTTAGTGTTATCCATAAAGCACGTTACACAAATTTCATTATTTTTAGACCTCCCTTTTGTCACAGGTTATTCACACTTCTAAAGACCCCTGTTGTGAAGTCACGTTTGATATTTTACACCTAAAATTGAAACTACCTCCATATTTCAAATAATGACATTCAATTTCAAAATTTTATATGTAATGTTACTTGCCACACCATGTCACACTTAGACGAAGCCCCCTTTACGTACTTTATGAATGGAATAAAAGTCATACATCTATAGAAGTATCCGCAGTTTTTACTGAAAATTATCGCGCACCAAATCGTAGAGGTACCAATATCCGAGTGGCTGTCGGAGCACCAATATGGACGCCCGTACTTCCCGTACACTTTATATATTCATCATTAAATTAATAAAAACCCGCAAAGGAGTGCCTTTTGAATTTTGCGTAAAATGAGCGCGCCATTTTGTACTCATTTCATGATTTTTCCTTTTTAATAGCACGGTTTACCGCTTTGAAGTCATGCAGAAATATATTATATGGAAATTATTTAAATATATTTCGATACGCCCAGTTAATGGTTAATTAATAAATTCAAAAAGCAAATTCCTTAATTTAATTTTTTTCAGTGAATACGATGTTGACTATTGTTTCACTTTTTCGACTTTTATTAGGTATTAGGATAATAATATGTACATTTTGATGTCCTGATGAATGAACCTGGACATAAGAAATTGTCATATATGTCCATAAAGTTTATGGTAAGGCAACATATAATTTTCTTGTAATTCAATATAATGATGCGTTTAGGGTCATGGTGCTTCGGCGACGTTTGCGCACGCACGCAATGATGGTTTCCGCACCGTGTTGCGGCGTCGTATTGCATCGCTGATGTACCTTACGAGCGTCAGCCACAACATCATCCTGAAAAAGCTTAGTGATAAAATGGACAGCCCCCTCCTGAGGCACGGGTACATGCACACGTGCATCTACACGGTGCATCAGAGGGTGGCGGCAAATACCTTCATTAAAATTTGTTATTGTTTTGTTATTTTGTTTTTAAGATTTTTTCTATGGGTATCTGAGAACCAGAAATAAAATTATTTTTATTTTATTTGTTTATTTTTATAACTAGAGATATAATTTCAATTTGAACTTTGAATTTTATTCTTTAATACATATTGTGAAGATTCACAGTTGCCGTCTCAAAACTGGTAACGACAAAACCTCGCATAATGCCTTGTTCCGCTCCAAGTTGATCCGAGACCGCGGGATTTAACTTTCGTACGATTGTGAGCTTTGAAACATTGCATTAAGTTTTATTTTTGTATAAACTTGATTTTGATTTCCGATGTTTTGTGTCAGATAGTCTTGGTGCCATTATTTTATTCAATTTTGAAGAAAAATTCGTGTCTGGTTTACACGTATTAAGTAGATAAGTAGGTAACTAAATTTTAAGTTATTAATTGCTTGTAAACACAAAATTTAGTAAAAAATTGCAAGTTGAGTGACTTAAAATTAAGTTGAAACTTAGTTAACTACTTATCTTCTTAATACGTGTAAACCAGAAATTAGTAATATTCGATCGAAGATAATATTCATAGTCACGTACATGCTAAGAAACTTTCTACGCAGTTCTTTTCGTAATTGTAAGATAGAAAACCAGCCCTGTCTACTCGTTATCGAAAGGTATGAAAAGGGCCTGACGCACTTATACAATCTAATAGCTGCAAAACTTTGACTTAATGTTCTCTCTGGTTTTTCAAGCCAACCTAAAGCCACGTTTTGTTTTCCCAGCTCCTGATTCCTATGAGCTCGTGCGGCGTCGACGCTAAGCTGATGACAATGATGAGCCCAAATCAATACACTAACGAGGTTAAGGCTTAAGTCATTATCAAATGATTTGATCGTCAACCAGCACGTACCTACAGTGCCGCTTTGCCGAATTAGGTCATCGATCCGAGATGAAAGGTTCAGAACGAGAATCGCGCCGAGTGTGGTCCTGATTGTTACATTGCGTTTGTGGGTTCAAATAACAAGAAAATATGTTCTGTGGTTTATTCTGGAGCGGTTACTGGAATTTGAAGCAAAATAACATGTAGTTTTATTTACTGATCAATAACAGTGAAGACACAACTTAGTCAAACGCGTTCTTAGTTGTAACAAACTTTGCAATAGAAAACATTTTGTTTTTGAACGTGGTCACTCATATCATTTTGGAAAATAAATAAATATCGCTATAGTAATATGGTAATACCAGAGCAGTTAATTCATAGCCAGATCGCGGACCTGAGTTGTTCTTATGTCGAACCCAGCAGTCAGATCTCGAATAACATGGAATATTACATACTCCGATCAAAAGACGCAAACGTGTCTATCCCATGCCTTTCTCGTTGGCATAGTGCATCGGCGAGGTTTGCTCACTCACGCACTCACTGACGGTTTTCACATCGTGTTGCGGCGTCGCATTGCATCGCTGATGTGCCAAACGCGCGGCAGCCCCAACATCATCCTGAAAAAGCTTAGTGATAAAATATACAGCCTTCTACTGAAGCACTAGGTCCATACACACGTGCATATTGGTGGCGAATATTTAAACTGAGAATATTTGTTTTTATTTGTTTTGTTTTTAAATTAAGAATTTTTGTCTTTGAGCTATGTTTTTTAAGTGCTTCACATGGATATCTTACCTGAAAAGTTTTTTTTTATTTTATATAATAATATTATGTTAAGGCGTAGATTTGGAACACTTTAGTCATTCCTGTGTGTTTGAACGAGTTTATATAGGTCTATAACAACTCATGTCACTTATAAAAAAATATTGTAGAGATGCAGAGCGGTGTATTGAAGTATAGTAATTTACAAGGCCATTGGCGTCTTCTTCACTGTGCGCAATGTATCACGCCACGATTTACATTTTCATTCTCCGTCCACTGCTACGAATGCTCTCCATCCACGAGGGTTTAATATACTTATAAAATGGAAGTAAAATAATGCGATTTATTTACCACTTACTCCGAAATTGAGCCTGCCCCGAATTCGATGAAATACAATTATATTACAGTTTTAATCTTTATTAACTTAACTATTTTCAGGGCTTTCAAGCGTTCGGTAAGTAAAATATTCGTTTATCTCGGCGCTCGAAGCGAGATCAATTTATCTATACCAATAATCTAATATATAAAATTCTCGTGTCACAGTTTTCGTTGCCATACTCCTCCGAAACGGCTTGACCGATTTTCATGAATTTTTTTGTGCTTATCCTGTATCTATGAGAATCGGCCAACATCTATTTTTCATCCGCCTCAATGTTAGGGGTAGTACAACCCTAAATTTTTTTAAGCAAAACAACGTTTGCCGGTTCAGCTAGTTATAATATAAAGCTAGAGAGTTTGCTTGTTTGATTGCGCTAATCTGAGGAACTTTAGCTGGAATTAAAAAAAAATTATTTTTGTGTTGGCTAGTCCAACTTGAAGAGTAAACCTAGGAGCTATATAACACCACGCTACGACCAATAGGAGCCGAGAAGTAATAAAAAATGTTGTAAAAGCGGGGTAAATTATATAGTTTCACGCGGACGTATTTGCGGGTGATAGTTATATTGGTATGGAATATAGCTTAAAATACCAGAATGATTGTAAGTACCTGCATTTCAAATCTTAAACTTTTTAAATTTTATTAAACTCTTAGACACTAAGAACGCGATCGTTCTTACCGTAGAAGAGATTTTCGATTCTCGGAAAATGCCACCAGACCTTTTTCTTCCAGTAAATGTACATACGTTTCGCCGTAAACGAATTTTCTCGCAAGGAATTTACACGAGAAATGTATGTATGTATTGTAGGGCATTCACAAATGTACTTGGTATGAAAAAGTATGTTTTTAAGGTTCCGTACGCAATGGGTGAAACGGGCCTTATAACTAGTACTTCGATGTCGGTCCGTCTGTCTGTCTGTATGTCTCTAGACTGGAACTGCAATCCCCTCGAGACGGCCAAGGCGGACACGTGTGCGGCATGAGCGCTTCGACCCACCTTAACCAGGGTACTCGGGGTGGCAGCCAGAGGATGCTGTCATCCAATAACGAGACCTAGAGTGGATCGTGATGCACAGTGCGTTCCGTGCATCGTGTAACCAGATAGAAGGGCGTAATACACCCGCAAATGAGGTCTGCAAAAGTCGGACAATTGCTGACGGAGTTCCGGAAGGTGGATCGTGCCCGTAGCTTCGTTTTCAGGCGGTGAGAGGAACGCCGCAGAGTTTTAGTGGGTAGGGCTGCCGGTCGCAGCGAGTCCCACATCCGCAGTGGTAGTCCCCAAGCCTCTACGGAATGCGTTACCGCATTTCTCTGCCTAAACAAAAAAAAAGGCTGGAACTGCAATAACTAGAGTTTGTCACAAATTTTTATGTATATCCGTTGCCGCTATTACGACTAATACTCAAAACTCTTATTTTTATATTTAGGGGGCGCACGCAACTGCCGTCGCCCATGGACACTCGTGACATCCGAAGATTAGCAAGTGCGTTAAAGGCCTTTATGAGGGAATAGGGAATGGTAATAAGCATAAGGGGTTTCGGGAATGTTGGACTACCGGTAAACTAGCTCACTGAACGAAACAGCACAATGCCGTTTCACGCGAGTTTTCTGTGAGGCCGTGGTATCTATCCGGTCGAGGCGGCCCGTTCGTGCCGAATCATGGCTCTTCTGCGGCAAAGATTGAAATTTTTTTACAAGAAACGTATTTTTTGCGATTTTCTTTCTCTTGACAATAGATGTCGCTAGTGGTCTGGCGGGATCGGTAGCAATTTGTGTTCTATCATCGCTATTGATATATTAAAAAAAAAATTTCACTCTACCGGTGCAGGCCGTTTTTTATGTAAAGTTTTTCAACTAGCTTCGGAGGCTCACATGTTGAAATTCGCGGGAAGTTTTAACGAGGGAGCACTGAGTACGATGAGGGAACTCCACAATGGAGCGCAGTACGGACGACTAACAGTTAGCAGTTAGGGAACGTACTAGAACTATTTTACTTCTTATGGTTTAAATAGTTGCTAAGGTACCTAGTTACAACACAATTTTTTATGATAAAGAAATTTCACTTTAGTATTTACACACTAGATGACGCCCACAACTCCGTTGCGCCAAAATTTGTCTAACGCGCGAGAAACGTACATTTATCCGAAATAAGATCCTACGTCCTTCCCTGGGACCTAAAGTATATTCATGCAAAATTGTATCAAAATCAGTTCAGCGGTTTAGACGTGAACAGATAATAGACAGTCAGACACACTTTCGCATTTATAATATTAGTATGGAAGTTTGGATAACATAATACATAGCATTATTTGTCACAAAATCTTCGATGAAATATTACCCACTAAGATGCACAGGTCTCTTCAAAATTGAATAAAACAATAGCACCAAAATGAAGTGTAAAGAAAAATTAAACTTAATTTAATGAGTTGAAGCTCACAATCGTACAAACGTTAAATCTCAAAGTCTCGGAGCGACTAGGAGCGGAACAAGGCGTTATGTGCGGTTTTGCCGGTGCCACTTTTTAGACGGCAACTGTGAATCTTCATTATATTTTATCGAATCACAAAATAAATAAATGATAATTTATTCAAGCACTAAAACAATACCTGCTAAACTACTGCGAATAAATTAAACATAAGGGTTGTCTACGGCGGCGTAGAAGCGCTACGTGTCCGAACCTTTGCCCTCGTTAAGTGACGGGGTAACGTACCTGACTAAGTAGTTCAGGTACGTTCCCTAATAGTTAGGTACTTTGTGAAACTAAGTACAACTTTGATAGGCTGGAGACATTGTTAAGGCTTCAATGGCTACGTCTGATGTTTAAATTCATGGAAAATTGTAACATAATAGTGTGTTTAAGATGCTTAGAAAGATATTATTATGTACACTCTATGAGATGCTTTCACAAGTGAAAGGAGGGGTCTTATTAGTTCAGTGTCTATGTGTGTTTGAATACAGGCTTTGGTCGACCACACATTCCCACCACTGTATCTCCTGTGTCGCTAGGATCTACAGCGGTATCCAACCACGAAAACCCTTCGTCTATGTGTGTTTGTGGCATCATGGCTCCTGTACCAGTAACGCTCTTTCTTTTTTATTATACCTACATATACATATAGAACTACACCGGTTTCGGTAACGGTGGCCGGTTTCATAGTAACCAGACTTGTTACGCCGGAGTAATTTTATATTGTCCAACTGTGTGCGCAGTATACAGGAGTTTTCTCTCTTCCTTTACTCTCATAACCTAGTGGGACGGATGACCAACATGACTGGCGAGAGATCAGGCGCAGGACCGACTTTTACATGCCCATCCGACGGATGGACCATCTCACTTGTCAGACAATCAGGTGATCAGCCTGCATCGTCCGCACCAAACTTAGAAATAACATGTTTCCAACGCGGGGATCGTACCCACGACCTCCGGGCTAAGAGCCGAGCTCTGTACCACTAGACCACGGAGGTGATTAATTATACCTAGGTGATTAGTGAGTGTTCCGAGCCCTGTCATGATAGTCAGCCCTTTTTTATTTGTAGTTTATTGTACACAAGAAAAATAACAAATATATAACTAGAAAAGTGACAAAACAGGTACAGCTTATTTCTGAATGGCATTTCTTCCTGCAGTCCTAAATAGAGAAATTTTATTATTTATACATGTGGCGTGCACAGATAAACAAAATAAATTATAAATATAATATATCTTTTTACTTAAGAGCGAGATAAGAAATTTTGGGATGCTGTTCTTATTCATAAAAAAAACAATTATGAATGAAAACTATATCATTTTTTAAAAAGACTGAACAAATTTTTAAGGTCCCGTACCCTAAGAATTATCTTAAAAAACAATGAAAATGATCGATTGTGGCATGAAAATCACAAGCTATCGTACTCATTTCCAAACATCACTTTTTAAGTCCAATACAAAGAAACTGGAGAATATTATTATGATATAGTTAATAGTAAACAGCAACTGTCAGTACCTAATTAACATTCGCACACTGACGCTTAAGATAATATTATTATTATTAATCGATATCTCAATAATATTAGGACCATTACTAGACAAACAGAGTTAATTAATGAGTGTACTGACATTGCCATATCATGCATAGTTAATTATTACTAGAGGTCGCCCTGTGGTCTAAATTCAACCATATACATATATTGAACATTTTAAATTCATCGTATACACGATTTTTTATATGTAGAGAATACATTCTACATATAAAAAAAAACTTTAATCTATTTTCAATTCAATCACTTTAATTTGGCATAAAGGTCTCGTTACCAGGCCATTAAGTTTTTTTAAAAAAGAATCAAACTTCAACCATAGACAAAAAGAGTAATTTGTGTATGATTATCGTGTCATGTCAAAATATTGTAGTATGTGTAACGTTCTTTATAATCTCTCTAGGTGCAACTATTCGTGTCGAAGCATAGCCTTATTGAGTGACTTATGTCACAATAACGCTAACAGTCGGTTATCGGTAAAAAAAACCGTACCGAATAAGCAATTGAAATGAGTCGGATAGCATGAATGAGGAAGTCGGGAAGACCTTGGTGCTGCGAGAGGCATGGTCACCATAATTAATACGCTAGGGTTGACACTCGTTTAGATGTAACAGATGTTAGATAAAATTAGTATAATATTCCATCTAATTATATAAATAATAAGATCATTTTTTTTAGCGGTGGGAGCTACAGCGATTTTAAGGTTGTAAAAAAGGGTTTTTTTAATTAAAAATTTATTACAGATTTTAAACAGCAAGGCCTAAGGCATTTAGCTGAATGTGACATAACATATCTGGGAAGTTTGGTTACGAAAATATCAGGCTATGTTGTTTTATGTTATTACAGGCTTACCTTATATTTAAATGATAATTTTAAACAACATAGCCTGATATTCTTTATGCGAAAGTGTTATTTGGCGTTATTTTACGCGCCGCGCAAAAGTGTTATTTAGCGTTATTTTACGCGCCGCGCGAAAGTGTTATTTGGCGTTTTTTAACACCCCCCATCTTAATCTGATGGTTTAAATGACATTTCGGTACTTAAAAATAGCGTTTTAAGAACCGAACTGACTAAGAAATATGATTTTTATTCCACGACAATCGTACATATTTAGAAATCCCTGCACTAGCTTAATCTGACGCGCTCGAGTAAATCCAAAATTCCCCTCTTGGGCTCCCCTACTATAGTACCTTGTCAAAAAACTGATCTCTACGTGATCGTGCTTGCGTGTCATTATCTGTAATTGGCGATTATGAGTGGAGCTATTTAATATTTCGTATCAGCCACACAGAACAGTGATAAGGTTATGTCGTTATGCTATAGACAATGAGTGTGTTCGAATGGCTACTTTTATCAAGATGAAGGCGCTGTTGAAACGACCAGGCACTTAGCCAAGACCTAACCTTTTTCGCTTCTCTGTAGAATCGCCAAACAAAATGTATGGAATTGACATAAGGCGTAACGCTTATATAATTTTTACAAATTTTGTTTGGCGATTCTACAAAGAAGCGAAAACTTTAAGGTTCTGACTAAAGGCCCGGGAAACGACGTAAATTTTCATGTATCAAAATGTTAAGGGCCTTTACCATTTTATGCACAACTTGTCAGACAGGAGAAGTATGATGAGGGCCTGTTTCACCGCTTACATATAGTCTATCACTATTTGACGGATATTGTATGGAGAATCTGTCAAAAAAGTTTTGGATAGCCTAACAGAAATTTTATCCATGAGCGGGGAAACAGGCCCTAAATCTATAAAATAAGCTGCGGACACTTATCGGGCAGTGGCGGAACAAGCCGTTAATAACCACTAAATTTTATTGCATAACCATTTGAATGTCGATGATGTTAATTGTACAAAGCACGCCTGATGCGTCAAGATCTTTATTAATGTGATATTTGCGTTCAAATCCAGCAAGATTTGCATCTATTCTCGTAGATCTTGGCACTTGGCAGCCCTAGCCATAACCCTGTGTACAATTATACCTACATTATGGGCTCATGTGTGTACTATGCGGTGACGTAAGACTGATGTCATGTGTGTGTGTGTGTGTTCTGGAATAATCGTGGCTCCGTTCAGCTATTATCTTCTTGTTACTTTGATGTCTATCACTGTTTCTGTTATGATAAGAATGCTCGTGCCTAAGGACTAAAACAATCTATAACATTACAAAGACCTAGCGTCTTTGTAATGTTATGAAAATTAATTGAGCCTACGAGTATGGCGTTGTGACAATTCTTTTCGGCAAGCGAGCATACGGTTTACCTGATGGGAAGCAACTGCCGTCGCCCATGCGTGTCAAAACATGGCTCTTCCACGGCAATCAGCATCCGTATTATGTATTTAAGATCGTAAAATGTCTTATTGGTACACGGCTTCACCGGGGTTCGAACCTGCAATCCCTCGAGTGCAAACCAAAAGACATTCTTACCCACGGAAGCTCTAAAATCTATCTTAAAAATTACCTTAACTCTACAAAACTATGCAATAAATGTCTTGTTTGTTATAGTAAAGTTTAATTGTTATTAAACGAGAATTTCTTTTGATTTCTTTTAGATGAAGCAATCTTAATCTAAAAAGTCACGAATCAGAATACGCAGACACTCAATTGACGTCATCAAAGTAGAACACTGCAACTGGAGCTGTTCGTAGTTAATTTACCTAGAGTGCACCAATTTGGTGAACACTTGGTATAATGGAATTGATGAATATTGTGGCACATTGTGCGATTCGAATGACAATAGAATTTATCATTGCAATATCAGTACCCCTATTCTGCTGTTCTAATTGAACATTAATACGGATTTCTCCAAAATCAATTCTAATCACGGTGTGGTCAAATCACAGCAAATCATTTTACGTTTGATATTACGGAAATGCCAATTTGTGAAATTACATCTAGACTACATCGTAGCTGCTTTGAAGCTGAAGAGAATGAAGGTTCTACATCAATGTAATAGAACATGTCCAACAAGTAACGAGATTGGATACACGGCATTCATCATCATCACTATATCTGTGGTCTGCTAATAGATTACTCCACATGGATATATGACCCTGCAGAAGACCTTTATAGAACGGTAGAAGAACATAAACAATAAGATTTTGTTCTATGGTTTCACTTGTAAGCTGCCCAACTGGGTGATGGCGAGAAATATAAAGTTCAAGCAGTCAGAAAGTACATTTTGGATACATATTTTTGTACAGCATTGCGGAATAATGGATAAGAATCTGTAGTGAATCATTATAAAACTGATGCCGTACATAATACTCCTTACATATTCGCTACAAATTAAAAAAAAACAGCCCGTTAATACTTTATTACGAACTTGCTAAATCAATAACACAGAAACTTCCAACACTAGGACGTTTTTAAATCTTACGTGTCTTTTGTTCTCTTAGATAAAATAACAAACTGTATGTGTCTTGTAGTCAATGAGGAAAATCTAGGAAAATCTAGTTTTATTGCGTTATATTGCATTTTTATGAGATCAAAGGACAATTTATCTGTTTCCTACAATTGTTAACTGATAATAGTAACAAGTGCCTCGAGTATGCATTGTCGATAAATACGACCTTGTTGCTTTCATGCTATGTTTTCTTCCTTGATTGTACATTTTACTTAGATGTTGCCTGTAGATTGTAATCTTTTTTGCTCAGAAACCTATTTATTCTGACTAGAGCTCCACCTGTATTCGAAACATTTTTTAAATTCATGTAGCTTTAAACAATAATATAATCTATTTTCAATTCAATCACAGACTTCGATTTAGCATAAAGGTCTCATTACCAGGCCATTAAATTTTATTAAAAAACATACTTCAACTGTAAACAAAAGGGTATTTCGTGTATGATTGTCGTGTCATATCAAAATATTGTAGTGTGTGTAGCGTTTTATTTATTAAAAATATGCTAAATTAAAGCATATTGGTACGCTCCTCCTCCTTATTAACTATTGGAGAAATTTTACTCTTTTACATCTCCGCGTCTTTCGTAAAAATGCTAACAAAGTTTTCCGCACGCCTATTAATTTTGAAAGTAGCGACGGAACTTAATTAAAGAAAAGTTCAGTCAAAGTGCAAAAACTTTCGTATTATCAATTTTTACGGAAGCTACATTTTCACCTGAACTAATAAAAGTATTGACCTGAAAATTCTTTACAAAGTTCATTTAATACGCATACTGAGTAGAAAAATCAATTCTGCGTACAATTCGTTCTCAGTTCTTTCATGTAGGTCCCCGGCGAAAGTTGCTCAGCTAATACTCTGGTAGTCTGAATTCGAAATGATTTATTTCATGTAAATGATGTGTACTACTAACTGTTACGCTGAATATCATAGTCGTGACTTTATAAAAAACCTTTAGTGTCTGAACACACTAGGACGAAGTCACGCGGTGAAACCCACGTGGGAGATTTTGCGTTTTAAAGCATTTGGCTGACGACGCTATAGCTGAAATGTAGAAGATTGTCCCATAGTTGGTGTCTGTCAGTCTGCCAATGTCTTTAGTTAATCGACCTTAATAAAAAAAAACTTGTTCTATAAATTAGCAGTAACCACCGACTTAGAGAGAATCCGTCCACATGAAAAAATCCAGTTATTTTAACTCTTAATATGTCAGTATATACAGAATGTACCCACCACTCTACAGACGAATAAACCTTTAATGATCATCAGCGTTCAACCTTGCAGACCGATGCTATATCAATTTGGCGCGTTCCAGTTCATTTGCAAATATTCGCCTTCCTCTAAATAATTTCAGCCGTCGACAGCCAGGATATTAAATTTTCAATAGCCATTTCCATATGCCTTAACGCAGACTCGGAAATAGCATTTTAGTGTTTCCATTTTGCGCGCCGACTACCGGCATTAAAGTCACAATGGTCAGTCGGGAAACAAAGAGAATTCTCCCGCAAATACGCAGCAAAGTTTGGCAAAGTCAAATTTTGTCGCCAATAAAAAGTATATCGAACCAGGACTAAATCGATGCCAGTATTTGTCCACAAAATGCGTAGCCAAAAGCGTATCGATCGGTAAAATGTTTTAAAATAGGCTAGGAAAAGTACGAAACAATTACCGCGTTTTCGTTATAAATATTTAAATTGGATCGGAGTGACGGATGAGCCATAAATACCGCGCTGTCATCTCCCATTTTCGCAGTTCAACCGAGCCTATAATTATGCTCATAATTAAATACTAATTTTAACTGGGGAGTGGAAAATGCCAAGGAGTCCGGTGAATTTCCGATAGTTTCCGATGCGCTAGAACGTTCGATGATATGCGTGCCCTTTGTAATAGATGTATTCGGAGCGGTAGATGGGCACAGAATTGACAATTTGACGGACAGAGCGAAATCTGGAGCGTTTCAATCAAACGCAATTTACTGTTTAACCTATTTTAAACCTGCTAACTATAGCTGGGGCGCGCGCACGGGAAATTGTCTAGTATCCTAGCGCAGTAAGGTTGGATATCGCCCGGTGTTTCGTATCCGTGGTCGGATGTGGGACAAATTGAATACATAGTGCGAACTGTGTCGTTTTCCAGCCTCGCCGTAACTACATAAACGCTAGAGGATAGATTCGACAATGCATCTGGGATATGCACTTTGACTGGAAGCGAATTTCGATCTTATTCCTTGTCACCAAGGAGGTTATTATCTAATCCAGAACATAATCTACCTCGCCATTGTGCATTGTGATTCACACGAGTGGCGCATTTTATATCTCCCATTATATTATTAAGTAACACGTACAGCATGTATTGTGCTATTGTCGATACAATATTTTATAAGCTAACTAGCTGTTTCCCGTGGCTTCGCTCGCATTAAGAAGTATTTTCATACAAACTTTCAACCCCTATTTCACCCTCTTAAAATTTTTAAAATTCCTTTCTTAGCGGGTGTCAACCCAATAAAATTATGCTACTCACCAAATTTCATGATTGAAGCTTTAACAGTTTTTGCTCGGCGATGATGATCAGTTAGTCAGGACTTGTTATTTTATATATATACATAGATTGGTTGTAGCAGAAGCAGTTAGATATAGGCTAAAAGCAAGTGAAAGGTAACTTTCGTTCTGTCTCTTCAGTCTTAGCCTTGAAAATGAAAAGAAAACTTCTCGCCTAAATGCGTAACGCCACGGAATAAATAATGAAACGCGCAGAGTTTAAATTTTAGATTTCTTTGGTGGGACGAGGAGCGGGTGGGGCGCACCGGCGTAGACCGGGACAAGATATTAGTCGATTAACGATTAAATAGATCGTGATTGGTTGATCGCGGTCAGAAGGTGAGACGTTGTTCGCAGCTATTGAAGGACAGTTTTGTTAGGTCATAATCTGAAATTTTGCGCGGGCTGTATGCCGGTTTGCTTAATTAGAAATAAAAGTTTATAACGAAATATAATTAATAATTATCTGACATGGGTTACAGCACTCCTAACGTTTGTAGGTTTTTGTATATTTAATTTTTATATTTACAATGTTTCGTCACAAGTTTGGTCTTTTCATTCAGTTCCAGTTAAAAGTATAGGCTTGTTAATGATAAATTCGTTTGATGTTCGCAGGCTACCTTTAGGCTATTGAGCCTAAAGGTAGACAAAGGCCCTTTAATAGGCAGACAATAGGCATGTTGGCTTATCCTCAGCACAATAGAATGTATATTAGGTGTATCTAATATCAATAGTAATTAATGTAAGGATAGGATGAAAAGACCCGACTTCTAAGAGCCGTTATACGTCTTACATACATTACTTTTGATCGAAACAACATAATTATCATGGATCCTCGCTATCCACCTTTTATGAGACGGACTACATAGTTAAATCTAATTGATCCTTTTGTACAGCAACTCTTCTGATGCTGCGATTGTCTTCGGGCCACGATAATTGCTTTTTATGAGGTAACGCAATGGCTCTTTTGGTTCCTAATTTTATAAAAAAGCACCATCTACAAGAACCAAATGTTTATGTAAGTTTTAACATACTAAGGTTTTTTGTTCCTAATAATTAAAATAAAAAAATATGGCAGTAGACGTGGAACTAGTTAATGAAAATATGTAAAGTAGTAGTTCGAGTAGTTTTTAAAAATATGTAATATAAAGCTTTGCCCTATTTCTCAAGTATCGCGGAAGATTTGACCTCACTGGGGCACTGACGACGTAGACACTTTAACGGCTATCAGGACCTATCCTTTCAGCAGCAGTTATCACTATTATAGTTAATCAATTAAGGCTACACGTAGTGCGACGGATAGCACAGCCATTTCAATTGTTTAGCGTAATTAGCAAGTGTTGAGTCCGGATTAATCAACCAGAGACAATGCCGCCTATTACTATTGAAGTAGAATAATTGCTAAAGGATTATTCAGGCAGATATTAACTGGCTTCTGCGTGATAGTCCGTAAGAAATAGAAGTTTTACTAAGCTGCTAGTTGTTGGTGCCCGCAACTATTGCACAAGTTTGTATGTCACGTGGAAACCGTACATTTCCCCGGGACAAAAAGTATCCTTTATGATGCCCAAACCTAATTTGGGCAACATAAAGCTGCTATTGAACAAAAAAAGAATTGTGGGGATATGAACGTGGAGAAGATCTTCCGACCGAGAGAGGTGCTATACTCGGTCAGGCCGAAGCCCACGTGATACATTTCAGATGTCGTATATATACCGCCGTGTTTCGAGAACTTCGAT
>JAOTAV010013793.1:0-25810 GCA_026546445.1 Cyclargus thomasi | reverse complement strand
TAAAGATTTGAGCGTTCATAGGGACATACAACACACATGACAGAAAAAGCGACTTTATTTTATACTATGTAGTGATACACATATTTAATATACATCCACGACCCAGGAACATTGAAAAACTTTCGTTCCGTCGGCGGGATTCGAACCCGCGACCCCCGGCGCGAGCTACCAAGGTGCTCAACCACTGCGCCACAGAGGTCATTGATATAAAAACAATTGTAGTTACTTAAATTGAACACAAGTCTAGTTAACTGTTAAACAATACAATAAATAAAGATAACATTAGCAGCTCTGTTAAATGTGAGAAGGCGTCTGTAAATAACAAAAGGATACGTTAGTTCCAGCTTTATGTACCGGGTACCATCCGGGTAGTACCGGGTACATCCTGACCCCCAAAAGGTCGGAGGTCATCCATTACTTCAGAGGTCTGACCTTTAGCTAATTCCTGTAATGTATCAGTTACCTAGAGGCTAGATTACGTGTACCTATATCTCACCTGTACAAAATCATTACCCGTTACGTATCCATACTAACATTTTAAGTGGCAAAGGGTGTTAGTTCGTCACGACTGTATATGAAGTAACAGACTTAGAATAAATAATATACTGACTAAATCTTATCCCTGAACTTTTTTTGAATCCGAAAAACCAGTGGTAATAAGTTACACGTCTTTGTGTCTTTGTGTGTGTTTATCTGGCATCTTATAATTGACATAACGATCTTGGCTGCCAGCGGCCACTTTATGACACATCGGTCTAGCTGCCCATGACGCGGCTGCATTGAAGTGGTGTAGAGCAAAATGTAACAGACGAGAACAGCTCAGCTTTACTCTTTATTATTATTAGTAAAAAGCTCTTTATTTTCTATAATTATTTATTTTTATTAACACGACTCAGACACAAATTTCTCAACACAAATTTTTCTATATCTATTTTTTCAATACACGTTTTCTCTATAACAATTTTCTCACAATACGATATTTTTTCATTATATTTTCAAACTAAAAGTCAAACTCAAAAGAACACGTCACATTTAAAAACCATTTAAAAGTAAACAAACAAAAAGGTTCAAATCATTTTGAACAGAAACTATAAATCATAAAGTGGCATTTTGTTTGAGTTATTGTACATCGCGGTCGCTGGCAATAAGATCGGAACGTTGCTTTTATTATCAGAACAATTAGACCGTATTCGTCTTACTTAACAAGGCTTCCAGGTACTTATTATTTTACCCGCCTACGTATTATGTGTACAGTTAAGTAACTAAAGCAAGTAATTTAGACAAACAGCGAACACTCCAGAAGCCCAACTTGGAGGAACTATAGCTATAACAACAGGTAAATATGTATTGAAGTTCTCCAGACACTTGTGTATACTAGCCCACATATTTACGTCGTATTAACTTCAGTAATACAAACATATAGCGATATTCGCCTTTCGAAGTCTTCGAAGATTCGGGTTAAATTTGAATGCATGTACGAAAAATGGCGGCAAGAAAATCATCTGGACACTTCCTTGCTCTGTACACATGCGGTTAAAAATTATAGAAATTTAGAAGATTAATTAGGATTTATAAAATATGAATCTGATGAAAATGAAAAAAAATATGTAAAATTATTACTCAAATCTTAATAAATTACATTAAAGTATCCCTAATTAAAGAATTTTACGAGTGCTTATATTAAAATAGTGAAATATTTGAAAAGTTTTGCTTTTTTCTTTCAACTATATTAAATCTTCCACCACATAAAGTCTGGAAGTAGCCATTCGAGATAGCCATCAGACAGATACGTATATAAATTCAAAATTAGGTATTTTATATAAATACTGCCCGAGGAGACTTCAATATCCTTAATGCACATAAAAAAGTAATCGAAGTTTTGCTCGGAGCTATTTGTGTCGGTTTTTCTTGTAAAATGATCCTTATAACGTTAGTACGAAGGTCTTTTCAGAGGCAAAACTTCTAGACGAACAGTAGACGGACTTTAATGGTCTAGATTTGTCAAAGACCGCAACAGCGTCACCGTAAAGTTTCCTTATAAATATTAGGGTGGTGACGCACTGGATAAAAATCGATATTTTATTGTATTTTTTTAGAACGGGCTTTGGCCCACCACACATTCCCACCACTGTATCTCCTGTCGCCAGGATCAGCAGCGGTATCCAACCACCCTTTGATGTGATCTCAGGGAGCCCGAGGGACGTGCTAAAGCTGTCTTGGGACCCGCAACGAAATTAATCAGAAGAAGATAGGAGGAGTAGGAAATACCAGATTTTCCCTCCCCGTACAAAGCGGGAGACAGCACAAAGTTGCAATGACCGAAAGTCAAAGAACTAAAGGGGGAGCACCACGGGAATAAATATAAATAATTATTTTGACTACTAAGCTAGATATTTTATTGTATGTGTAGAATCCACCCTCTTACAATTCACCCCAGCATCGGTGCATCGTAAGCGTTACAGCAAACTTTAACGAGCATTGTTTATAAAGTTAAAACATCAGTATATCAACATTTCAACACTTAACTAGTCATCACGTAAAATAATTACCTATTCTTATTATAACTTGACCACGAGCGCTATACCTAGCCTTGAGAATGAGCGCGGCGAGGCCGGGTAGGGTTACCATGGTTACTGACCACGTCACTAAATCAGTTGACCGACAATGCTGACGGCGGTAGAAATCTTACCGGTCCCCCGTTTTTAGGGCGCGGTACAGTCATTGTGGTCAACCTATAATGCTCAAATCAAGCGTACTTTGGATAATAGTGGTGAAGTATCAAACGAACATACGATTTTTGTTATATAATGTTTACGGTTACAGCTACACCTGCTGAGCTTCATTTTCATATTTTCATCTTAACCCTTAATGGGGGTTCTACACGACGGGAACAAACATCACGCAAAGGTTCACTTTGATGCAATCCAAATTGCACCTTCAGTCCATGGCGGACGATTGAAAATAGCTATACTCTATGGACATGACTTACAACATTAATATCTAAGATGCACCCTCAATTCAATCTTACGCGATGAACTGAGGGTGCAATTTGGAGTGCATCAAAGTCGTGTTTAACATCAAGGTTTGTCAAACACGACCATTTACAACATTAATATTTAAAATGCACCTTCAATTTATCGCGTAAGATTGAAAATGCATTGCATCATCACCTTTGCGTAATGTTTCTTCCCGCCGCGTAGAATTCCCTTAAATGAATATCTTATAATATTAATTATTGACGTAAAAATCAATTAACGAAATCGTTAAATTATTTTAACGCGATTAAAATCCCACTTGTCTGTTTTCAAAATAGACACAAAATACTATTTTGTCTTTCAAGTAGTAAATTAATAGACGATTAACGGTCGTGTGGGTGACGGGGGGGTAGGTTTAGGGGGGAGTTTTGAGGGGGGACAGCCACACAAGGGGGCGTCAATAAATAATTCATCTAATTGATCTCTCTGCATTGAAAACTGAGCTTCAGCTTAGCACCGACATAAATAGATATATTCGATATGTTATTTCATGTTGTATTAAGACTCACAACTGTATTATTAAGAAGTTACGAGTATATTTTGATTCAATTTATTATTCCCGACGAGTTTACGATAATATTGGAATCGAAAGGTTACGATTGGCTCCATATATCATCAAGGACCAGTAATTAGGTAGGATAATAAAATACCAATCAATTTTATACCTTGAATAAGACTTTCAGCACTTCCTTTATCGTATTTAATTATCAGGACACAATAATTATGTAGGTTTTCTTTTAGGGATAGTGTTATCAAACCAGCACTATTAAAGGATAGTAGTGATTATAAGTAAAAAGCTAAATTCTTGTAACTTTTAAGACATGAAAAATTTAATTCAAATTTTTATGCGCAAGGAAATCCAGCAATTGAAAAGTGCCGAGATTTTTACTTGCATGGTACAATAAAATAGATTTGATTTTTGCATCTTTTGTATTAAAATAATTATGATACGATTAAAAAATGCATATTTTAATTTATGAAAATAATTTTACACATTTTAGTATTACTATAGCGAGGGTAGTTCGGGTCGTAAAAACGAAGCCTAAGTGGCGGATCTAGCAGAAGTGGGTGATGAGTGACCCACCAATGGGTTCATAAGCGACATCCTATGAGGTTCCAAAACTTAGAAACGATATCCACAAAACATGGAAAAAGCATTAAAAAATTTAAACTTCGCTACATTTTACATGTTAGTCGATATTTTTAATGTATGGTAAAATATTAAGCTCATAAGGTTTCTTCCCTAAACACATCATTAATAATAGATCAAGGCAACTTTTAATGGCTAAATGTCCTAAATAAGCTAATACTTACAGCTCCATATAAAATACGACTGATACATACTATAACGTTGTACAAACACGTTACAAGATTAACGACTACATCATTACATGTGTCACAAAATATAAGGGATTATCACTTAAATTCAGACATCTATATTATCAAGCAAAGTTTTGTTCAAAGAAAAAAAATAATTTATATCTCAGATAGAGTCAATCTAATATATAAAATTCTCGTGTCACAGTTTCCGTTGCCATACTCCTCCGAAACGGCTTGACCGATTTTGATGAATTTTTTCGTGCTTATCCGGTATCTATGAGAATCGGCCAATATTAATTTTTCATCCCCCCTAAATTATTTGTATGGCAAAATTTGCCGGGTCAGCTAATCGGTTAAGCCGTTTCGAAGGAGTATGGCAACGAAATATTTACGTTACAGACACGTAATTTATAAAATAAAAAAAAATACATGATAAAAATGTTTAAAGCAACAAAAAGGTAATATAATAACTTCAGTTTGTATTATAAACCGGATGTGTCGCTGTGCCATAGACCGACGTAACTCAAAGATGTGTGAATTCTATCGAACAAAATGATTCAATAACAGACATAAAGGTCTCGTTGCAAACTTCCATTTCATTACAAACTTCCACCATAAACAAAAAAGTATTTCGTGTATGATTATCGTGTCATGTCAAAATATTGTAGTGCGCGTATTTTTGTGTGCGTAGCGTTTTATTATAAATATGCAAAATTAAAGCATATTTTAAAATAATAATGGTATTACATGCTTCTCCTCCATATCAACAATAACTGCAAATTAATTTATGCTTTTACATCTACGCAACTTTCGTAAAAAGGGGTACAAAGTTTTCCGCTCGCGTATTATTATATAGAAGATCTAACCTTGGCATTTATGATCGGCACTCAAGTCTTATATCTAGAAGCAGTGAAGGATTTAAATTCTATATGAGAGTAGGTCACTTTATTTCTGCCGCCCCATGTAGCCAACGAAATTCGCTACCTTCCTAGGAGGCTACGACGCCGCCACCCATAGGCCATGGCTAAAAAGGCTATTTTTAAATCCAGGACTATCTAGAAGGCCGTGAGTGTGAATTCTATAGTTTACATAGAGACGACAAAATGTAAATAAAAACTAGTTATTCAATAAAAACTGGACGCGACGTAACTAAGTCGATTAAATTGTAACCCGATTGTACAATGTTAATAAGCCGCTTAGAGAATGATGTAGGGCTATGTTACGAGGGCATGACCTTGTAAAGATGAGCCTACAATGTAGGAAATACCTGATTTCATTATTTAATTTGTTTAAAAACAAAACATGTACGCCGTTTTGTTGTATTGAGTTCAGATTTGTTTATGTTACTCCGTTTGTATTGCGTTTCGCGTTGGGACGCCGTAGTGACGTCATTGCGCTGCGTCTTCGGAATTCATAGTCAGGGGTGTCTTTACCCTAGAGCCAGATGGGCTATTCAGTGGGTTAACAATTTTTTTAATGAATTTTCTTTTTATAGCCTTAACATGGCTGTAGCGTCTTAAACCCACTGCAAAAAAATGCTCATATTTTATTCCTTACCGTTTCACCTAATCTATAAAACTTACTTTACACGATGCTCGAGTAACTACAAAAATATCACTCTCGGCTCCCGTACCAATACAGGCATCGTTAACGTAATAAAGCTCATAACTAAATTAGGAGTACAATATCGAGTCGCTGAAGTGTCAATTAACTTTATCGTCACCATGTGAACCCCATCCAGCGGAAATCGAATTATTTGATCAAGATACAGTTCTGTTGAATTCTGTTATCGTATCGCTATCTATGAGTATCTCTGTTATCGTCTATACCGCTTAGTTGCATATTGTACACACTTCTTTTAGATATAATATGTTATGAAAACACAATTTGAGGTTATCCAAAAAAAGACTTTCTGTCCAAATACGGATGATGATAACCTCGATTGGGTCCTTCAGTTCTGAAAGATGGCGTTAGCCATTATTCGACTTTTCTGATACACACTCCAATGAAAATAAAAAAAAAAAACTTTCCCCCAGCTACGTGTTCTGGATCGGCGACCTCAACTTCCGCACCGACCATCCTGCCGGCAGCATATCCTCCGAAGAGATTGTGGCAGCCCTGGGCAAGGTGGAAAAAGACAAATACTCCGCGCTGCTCAAACACGACCAGCTCCTGGCGGTGATGGACAGCGGTGATGCCTTCTCCGAGTTCTCCGAGCCCGAGATCCGCTTCCCGCCAACGTACAAGTTCAATATTGGGACCGATGATTATGATGTCAAGTGAGTATGCCTGATAAAATTTGTTATGAAAGCTGTTCGTTGTCGCCGAGAGCTCTCGGGCTAGTCTCGTGGCGAGACTCTCGGAAGCGCCTGACAGGCGAGACGAGGCGAGTGCAACCATTTACACTCTCGCAATCGGGCTGTCTCGCTGTGTCTCGGCGAGAGTGTACAGCCTCCATTGGAGGATAACTAAATAGAGAGAGAGAGAGAGACCTACTCTGGAGAAGGCAGAATTTTACCAACTCTGTAAAAGGTGGTATCGTAGCAATTTTGCCGTATCGTAAAAACTTTGAGAAAGGCGAAATTGTAGCAGCCCTGGGCGAATTGGAGCCTTCTTTCCCGGGATAAAAAGTATCTTATGTGTTGCCTACATTTAATAACTATTAAAAAAAAGATTTTATTTAGATTAGCGCGTACAAACAGACAAATAGATAAACAGAAAATATTGTTTTTACGATTTGTGTTCTATTACTGTTCCTAAGCCCCCCCACATTGATTAGCTTGTAAAAATATTAATTGTATAAACACGCCAATTTTACTGTTTTATTATATGTAGTTTTAATATATGTATAGATATAGTATACACATTTACCGTATGTATGTACACACTTTTCATGATTCTGGTGTAGTTTAATCTTTCCACATGTTAAGGAATGTAGTAGGTATTTTGTAATAGTCTACGACATATTAGAAAGAAAGAAAATAAATGTCTGTCTGTTACTTTTTACGCGGAAACCGTTGAACCGCTTCAGTGAAATTTGGTATGGATGTACTTTAAGTCCCGAGGAATACTTTCTCCGAAAAATGTACGGTTCCAACGCGATCAACGACGTCTAGTCGACTATAGTGTAAACCATCAAAGTAATAATAACTTATCAAAATGCGTTGCCGATGATTTATAAACCCAGAACTAAGTGCTGACGTCAGAGTTGGCGTCCGTAAAAAGTTAACACGTAACACCAACGAGAGTTCAATGTCGACGGTAAGAAATCGATTATGTGAAGGTTGTTTATTCTACTGACTTGTTTTTTTCAATGATAATCAGAGGGAAAGCGAGCACACGGGTTACCTGATTGAAACTCGTAAGGTCCGAAGAGTCGCAAGTGCGCTGCCGGCCTTTATGAATGGGAATAGGGAATGGAATAGGGAATAAGGAATTCCTAATACCCCTATGGTATTAGGAAAGTTGGGCCACCGGTAAACTGACTCACTGAACGGAACACACAGCACTACGCCGTTTCACGCCAGTTTTCTGTGAGGCCACGGTATCGCTCTGGTCGAGCCGGCCCATTCGTGCTGAAGCATGGCTCTCCCAAGGCATTGAGCAACCGTATTATGTACTCGAGATCGGAAATGTCTCATCGGTACACGCCTCCACCAGGGTTCAAACCTGCACTCTTTCGAATGCCAAAGGTCTTACCCACTAGGCTACGGACGCTCAATAAATTTAGTTAACTTTTGTTCCAAAGGTTTCGTTTGTATATATCTAGAATACGTTGATGTCCAAAACATGGTTTTTGTACCATATTCTGAGCAAATAAATGAATTATGAATAAACTTTGCTCCCAAGATGTTTACAACACAACAACATTAAATATAATTTATTGTAGAATTTCATGTACGTTTAATGAAATTAATTTATTGGGTATCTGTTTTATTTGTAATGTTTATGTATCTTATCTTCAGACTTTGGATATAAAATATTAATTTTGATTACAGCTTATCTTTGTAAATATTAGATGTACGTACTAAATTATTTAAATTCTGTTGCACTCAAATTCGTTTATTGCGCGAGGAACATAAAACTTTTGAGCACAAAAGTGTCCTATTTCCTTTTTCGGACCCTTCATACCAAATTTCAACAAAATCGGTACACCGATTAGGGCGCTAATAGGTGTTACCCTTTCACGCCAAAACCGTTACACTTTGTCATATCTCAATCATCAATTGTACGTGCTAGCTCGTACAATATCTATACATATATTATAATTATAATATAATAAAACAGTAATAATGGCCTGTCTGTACTTTTTATATTTTTATAAAATAATCAATGTGGGGGTGCTAAGAAACTGTACTAGAATACATATCGACTAAAAAAAGATGTCTGTTTGTTTGTACGCGCTAATCTCAGGTACTAGCGAACGGATTCCCTCATAAAAAAGCCGGCAACGCACATGCGACTTCTCGGATGTCAAGAGACACTCATGGGCGACGGCGGTTGCTTTCCATTAGGTCCAACCTGTCTGCTCGCTTGCCCCCCAACATCATAAAAAAACCTCGCCTATGGCCTAATCATGCCCTGACGGTGCACGGTGGACCCTTTTCAAGTACCATATAATAATGCTTATTAATAAAACCTTTCTGATATATTATTCAATTTTTTTTTCAGACGTAAACCCTCATGGACGGACAGGATATTGTACAAGGTGATAGCTAACAACTACGAGAACATAACTCTACGGGCCGACCTGGTGTCGTACAACCACATACCGCATTACACGGTCAGCGATCACAAACCAGTGGTCGCGCAGTTTAATATTAAGGTTGGTAGAAATTGGCCCTGCTTGGTTTGGTTAATGCTATCTCTTTCATTCACAAGGCGAAAGAGGAAACATGATTATTTTATACAAAATTAGATTAAGGTTGGTGTTAATATGCCCTGCTTTGTTTGTCTAATTATTCTTTCCCTTTCATATACAAGTCATAAGAGGAAACATGATCATTTCATACACATAGTTAATGAATTGTAATTTTGACTGGCGTGAGGTTTAACTGCATAGAGTAGACAATAAGTATACTTTTTAGCTGCATCTTTCATTAGCTATACATATATTATTGTTAATAATATCACTAATATGTACCAGATGTTTAAAAAAACAACGTGATTCTTTATGGTTTACCGAGTAACAGCGCTAAAATAGTAATTTTTTAAGAATCTTTTGGTATAGAAATTGCCTATAGAAATCACAAAAAAATAATAACACACAGTAAACTCTAGAATAATTTACAGGAAGTAACAAAATTAATCCTTAAAACTTTAATGATCGTAAATATCCCTGATATGATAAGAATTCACTGTGAAAGTAGCAGCGTTGAAAGCGAAAGATAATTTTCATGATTTGTATGAGCAAGTGCCCGAGCGAAATGAGTTTGTCCATACAAATCACAGACATTTTTTATTTGCTTCCGGCGCTGCTATTTTTACAGTGAACTCGACATCAGGGACACATACGATCCTTAAGTTTTATCACTTACTTTTGTTACACCCTGTATAAGAGGCATAAGCACCCAAAAGTATTATCACATTGTTTTTTACAACCTGTATAATTGGGATAAAACATTATTATAAGGGCCTATTTCACCGCTTACAGATAGTCTGCCCACAACTTTATTTGACAGATGTTGTATAGGGAATCTGTCGAAAAAGTTGTGGACAGACTATCTGTAAACGGTGAAACAGGCCCTTAAAGTAGCAAAAACTTACAGTAATCCGCTAGACAGAGTCAGAGCAAATTATACAAAAAAAAAATATTTTTTTTAATTTATGTAACATTACATTAACATGTAATTCCATCGTCACTTTAAAAACGAATTTCTTCTTTACGATTTCTAAAAAAAAATCTTGCGAAGATCACACAAGAATTGTAGAGTTGGTTATGAATAACCTTATGAGCTAACACGCATGATAGAATGTACTAAATGCTAGTTGTGGTGTATAATTAGAAGTTATGTACGAAATTAATATAATGAGCATGAGAATACGGTATTTACACAGCCCCTGAGTCTTAACTATGTTGATAGTAGCCTTGAAGTTATTAAATTAAATTCATTATTATTTAAATAATGCAGTAAAATGTTTGGTATAAATTTGAGCGACTACGACAAAGCCAAAAAGATAAGATGTTGGCCGTTATTATAAATGTGAGTACACATCTTTAACGTGTACCTTTCCCCGCGGCTTAGGATTAAAAAATCGTAAAAAAATATAAGGATTTTTTCGGAACATCATGTTTTTTAACCGACTTCCAAAAACGATGAGGTTATGTGTTCGGCTGTGGATATTTTTTTTATTTTTGTATGTTCAACGATGACTCTGCCTCTAGTAAACCGATTTTCAAAATTTTTTCCTTTCTTGTATAGATAATCCTTATTCCTTAGAGATACTCATTTGGAGATTTTGGCGTTGTTTTAAGAACCCAAAGTATACGCTACTAAGCAAATTATATCAATCATCATCATCGTCATAGCTACTATGGCTTCATATATCCACCCACAATTATTCAAGATAATTAATTATTCCGTAGCTTGTCGAGCAATTTCTAAGGCGCGCTACACACCTTAGCCGCCGACGCCGCCGACATTTGTCGACAACATTTTGTCGGTGAGCTACCTAGCTCTAAATCTTGTAAGTAAAGCCAACAACCTTGTTAGCTTCACTTACAAGATACGTGTCGGCGGCACAAGCCTGCTGGCGGCTAAGGTGTGCGGTAGAGCGCTTTACAATAATACTATGTAGAACGAACAAAATAATAAGTATTAACCGATTTATATTCAAAACTAGTTATGGTCCGGGGCGCTACCTTTGGCTTAGTCGAGATTAAAAAGAAATAGCCTATGTGCTAATTCAAGGTACCAGCAAGCTCCATGCCAAATTTTATCAAATTCGTTCAGTCGTTTAAGTATGAAGAAGTAACAAACATCACACTCATAAACTTACAAACTTTTAAATTTATAATATTTGTAAGTATAATATATTGGCCGTGGGGGAGCCATGCTTCGGCACGAATGGGCCAAAGCATCGACGGTCTCACAGAAAACTGGCGTGAAACGACGTTGTTCTGTGTTTCGTCCAGTAAGTGAGTTTACCGGTGGCCCAACTTCCCTAATCCCCTTATTCCCATTCCCAGGCGCGTGCGCTCCATACAGGCTGAAAAGCAGTTCGTTGCTTGCCATATGAAATTGGAGTCATGTTCGTACAAAAGTCCCTTTTACGAATAAAATTTTAAATATTTTTATAAGTAAAATTAAACCCGAGGGACGTTGTTCTGTCTGTTTTTTACACTGTGGCTGAGTACCTCGCCGTAGACTCATTGGAATAATCTTGTGCCACCACTGCCCAATGCCTATTCCCAATTCTTTCATAAAAGGGCCGGCAATGCACATGCTACTCTTCGGATGTTACGAGTGTCAATGGGCGACGGCAGTTGCTTTTCATCAGGTTACCCGTCTGCTCCCTTGCCCCTTAATTAACATAAAAAATGTATCATGCCTTGTGGTTCTCTATAGGTATAACATTATAATTTTGGATAACTAAAAAGGGTGAAATTATTATTTTTAACAAAAAATTAAAACCGACTTCCAAAGTAAAAAACAAAAACAATAAAAAAGAAACTAAAATGTATTAAATAATATTTATTCTTTAATAGTGCCTGTTTCAGAATTCGTTGAGGCATCATTTAGTTTCTTTTTTATTATTTTTGTTTTTTACTTTGGAAGTCGGTTTTAATTTATTGCTAAAAATAATAATTTAAGACCAAAGTAGCCTATCTTAGTGTTCATCCTTTCAACGAATTCTGTCGTCGATTGGTTGCGTTGTTGTGGTTGTAAAGGAATTACAAATAAAAAAAGACGCTTTACCATTTTTTTACTATAGATAGTCACAGCGTCAAGCTTAATTGTGTAAACATGTTTATTTTTTACAGAAAAAAGTTTTATATAAAACCTTATTTCAAACTATGTGGTCACAAACCCTTGTATTTTTATTTGATAAGATTTATCGCATGCATAAAAACAAAATTAAAATGGCAACCGCCTAAGATATTCTTATCCATAATCTTTTTCCCGAGAAAAATAATTATTTAAATTAAGAAGCGCGTTTTCTTGTTAATTATAGTTGTTAATTTGTTAAGGTGCCATTGTATTAATAAGGTTTTTACGTCATTCTGTTATGGTGACGCCAAATTTTTGTCAGCAAATACTCATCATCATCAGTTTTTGCACTTATGGTTTATGAAGTTTTTCCGAAATCCTGAAAAAAAAATCCAAATTTACTTAGAAATGCAGCAATATTTATTTATTATTTCATAATGCGTTAATTGGTCTGCGTGTATTATCAAAAGACCAAGATTATTGACCAGATTAACTTTTGTCAAGCATTACAAAAAGCGTAAAAAATGTGTTAGTCTTAGGTCCTGTTTCACCGCTTACTGATAAAGTTTCTGTTAGGCTATCCACAACTTTTTTGACAGATTCTCCATACAACACCCGTTAAATTAAGTTGTGGATAGACTATCTGTAAGCGGTGTAACAGGCCCTTAATATTTTTTAAGATGCCTGACGTCTGTAAATTTTTTATTTTAACCCTTTTGAACCTAGTAAATAAGATTCCGTCCTGATATTGCGTATCATCATAATTTCACTTTTCTAAACTACGCTCTGCAAAGATTAAAAGCGTCGCTTTGTGGATAACAATAGTTTGTTTTCATTATAATTTTAACGTTAGCGATTTCATTGTTTTGTTCTCGTGTCCTAGTTTCACACGGTCGCCGTTCTGTGAATGCGTTAGACATAGAGGAATAAAAAGACTTGTATATATTTATATTGTGTGTTCGAATTGACTACAAAATTCGTATATTTTAGGTTTGTTTGTATTCTAGGGTGAATCAACTTTTTTTTGTACCGAAATTTCTGCCTTTACGAGTTTAAACCGTAATAATTACTAATTACTAATACCTAATTTAAATCTAACCATATACACGTTATCTTAATACATAGACCAATATTATAACTGAGAATTTCAGAAAAATATGCAGTTCTTATATGTTTGCAAGCAGTTGCCCGGGGACAAAAAATTTCCCAGAATTTGTACAAAAATATGGTTTTTTGTTGTTTTTGTATGAAAATTTAGTATTTATTTAGTAAATTATCTGTTAAGATATTTCATTGGCTAGCGAATAAACGTCGAAATTAGACCATAAATATATAAACAGTTATAGTTGATATGAAGGAGGAACGTGGAATACCAATATTATTTTGAATTACGTTTTAATCTATTCTATATCCTTTCTATACATATAATAAAACAGTCAAATTGGAGTGTCTGTACATTTTTTTTTTAAATCATAAATGCGGGGGTGCTAAGGAACCGTAATAGAACATATCGACAGAATTTTTTTTCTGTTTGTACGCGCTAATCTCAGGAACTACTGGACGGATTTGGATAATTCTTTTTTTGTTTAATAGCTATGAATGAGGTCTGGGCAACAAATAGCATATTTTTTATCTCAGGACTATTAATAATTACGATTGGGTTTCTATTTTATTCCCAGATATGCATCTTACTTCTATTCTTCTAACAAGTTACTTCTAAATATACTAAGTATATAAAGCTTTATTCGTTTGAACGCTTCAATATCAGGAACTACTGGTCGAAATTGAAACATTCTTTATGTGTTGATTTGTCAATTTTTGAGGAAGGCTAAAATAATCGAGTGCCCGTCATAGCGGTCATAACAATGGCGTACTCAAGCATGCAATGTACGCAGGATTTATTGTAATTTTCAGCTTGCGTACCGTCCACGTTTGTCCATGATGGACTTAACACGAGGCCGTGTGAGATGGTCACATTCGTCTATGATTTACTATGTTCGGCCGTGATTCACAAATCTGAAGCTCTTACAGTTCTTCCGTAAAGTGTACCACTAACATATACTAGGAGTTATAGAGGGATCGCTTCGCCCGCCCAACTAATTTTGTTATACCTTATAATTGAAGACATAAGTGGAAGAAGCGGATAACTAACATTATTTAAAACTGCTGGTTTTTTAATTAAACGGCCGCTTTAGGACCGGAAAGATGATTTGAATAAAGTGGATTATTTGATGTATAGCTAGATACAATAGTTAGATAATGTAGTAGATAATTTACAAGATTTGTTGCAATTTTATAGAAAAAATGCAGTACTTTCGCGAAAGTTGTAAAATGTTAGTTATCCGCTTTTTCCACTTATGTCTTCAATTATGTAATAGCATGTACAATTGTATGTAACAAGCTTCTAACTGCATGGTAGATACGCAATGGATTCACTCGCGCCGTCACAGAGACGAAGGCGCCTCGCTCCGGTATACGCATGCGATCGGCACTAGTCGCGCCGCTTGTAGCAGAGGCCTTGGTAGAGGCCGCGGTAGACGAAGCCAGTAGCTCTATAGCGCCTAGTAATACTGATGCGAATGAGGTGAGTGGCTTTGCTTGATTAGATATACCTAAAAGAGAAAAAGGGATGTTGACGAAAAAATCAAGTATTTTATCTCTCGGAAGTTTCGGCACATCGCTTTAATGAAATTCCTTCTACATTTTAACAACATAAACATCCTGAAAATATTAGTGCACTAGTTCTGTAGCCCATCGATGCTTGTCCTTTTCTCTCACAACTTAAATGAAGACATAAGTGGAAGAAGCGAAGAGTACTCATTTTTTTCTATAAAATGTTGACATATCATGTTACCTTACACTTCATTATCCAGCTAGTGTATCTTGCTACACATCAGATCCACATTATTTTAATTTCAAATAGTTTTTCGAGTTAGTTACCTGCTTCTTCCACTTATGTCTTCAAATATGTTTCTGTCTGGATTTTATACGTGAAAGCATCTAAACATGTCCATACATTGCCTACTGAGACAGTCGCCTTCCTTTAAGTCTGGTTTACACGTATTAACTAGATAAGTAGTTAACTAAATTTTAATTTAATTTAAGGTCATTTGACTTGCAACTTACTACTAAATTTTGTGTTTACATGCAATTATTAACTTAAAATTAATTTAAAATGTAGTTACCTATTTATCGACTTAACACGTCATGTAAACCAGACATTTTAATTGTGAAATATTTGCTTTTACGAAAGAACAACACGCTACGCTTTTTTATTATCAGTTGCCTAGCAACATACAATCTCCCATAGACTAAACATAGGCCGCGCTCGGTAGCGCTTTGTGACGCATGCGCTGTGAAATTGTATACTGCGCAGACTACAATTTTTTGTGACGTTGTCATAATATTATTTTAAATTGGTTGTGTTCGGTAGCGTTTTTTGCATGGGTGCATGCGCGCATGCGCTGTCATGACGTCATAAAAAAATTGTAGTCTGCGCAGTATAAAATTTCGCATGCGTCAAAAACGCTAATGAACACGGCAATTGTTTATAATTGGTTACCTGTCAAGTTGTAAGCAATTATAGTTGGTGTTGCCATGACATTACGTAAATTGGACATACGCATAAGAGACTTGCGCCTACCAAAAAAAATCTAGCGAACACGGCCAATAATATAAACAATATTTACAAGACTAACATTTGCAATACTTTAATTTTGTATTTGGGTAGAAAATGATGAATTTATTCATTCTGTTTAAGCCTGGAGCCTTACTCTAAAATGGTTTTAAGACTCGAACGAATCGGAATGCGGCGTCCTAGCCCAACCAAAATCGGAAGATTTTAGAATTTCTTACGAGGTCCTAAAACAATTTTTACGGTCCTTCTTCATGTGACAAAATGCTAACATTTCTCTACCATTTCAGGCGTTCTCCAACTACACGGTGAAGACGGTGGAGTTCGCGGCGGTGTCGCGCGTCTGGTACATCGGCGACGCGGACTTCAGGACGCAGTGCACGCTGTCGCCAGACGTAGAGGTCAACCCTAACGATTGGATCGGTATATACGATGTAAGTTTTAAAAAATATAACAAAGGGACCATCCATAAAGTACGTCTCACGTAAAGGTCGTCGAAGTGTGACATCGCATTTCAAATTTTGAAATTTAATCACAAAATTTGATATTTCGATGTTGGGGTTTTAATTTTTAGCTGTATAATTGAAAATTTTGTGATTTTACAATAGAGAAAGAATTATAGGTTATTATATTATAATTAGGTTTAGAGGTTAGTAGTAAGTATATAGTTGGCTTTTATAAGGTAGACATCAATCTGTAATCTGACAGGCGTTTTAATTCTTGTGATGAGAATTTCTTATGATGTGTGGGCAGGCTAAGGCCGTTTGTCAGCTATTTAGCAATATTCTCGTTCTAGGTTGATGGTGTTGGTGGACAAACGGCGTTAGTTTATTATTTTAAAGAGTTAGTTTATTATTTTTCAGTAAAACCGGGTATGAATTGGGCAATTTAAAATCATTCTCCTGTCTTAAAACTCTCTTTCTTACTCTTCCAGGCGAACTTCCAGAATCTTGACGACTACATAGCGTATGAGTACCTATCGAAGGTCCAAATGCAACCGCCGACCGCGGCGGGCCAGCCTCGGACCGTCACGCTGAGCTTCCCCGTCGGCAGCGGCGTACGGACGCCAGGGTTTTACCGATTCATATACTTCAGCCAGCCGAATAACGACGTTAGGAGTGTGCTGGGTGAGTTGAAGTCCCTTTGAACAGTGCAACAGGTGCAACAGTGCACGTAGGGGTGCGTACTATATTTAGACGCATTTGTGCGCGAGGCCCTATGTGTGGGTATAATTGTTTATTCGGACGGCGCCTGCCGCGCCCGTGTTACTGGAACATGAATATATGTTGTGTACTGACAAGCGCACGCACACACAGGGTCGCGTGCACAACTGAGTCGAACAATCTATACCGATTTGTATATTCTTCAGCCAACGAAATAGTGACGTTAGGAGTATGTTACGTGAGTCGTAATTCTCTTGTCAACATTAGATGCAACCCAGGTTCTACCGGTTCACATACCCCTAGCGGCAAACAACGGTAAATAATTGACATAAAATATGTCAGACATGATTGTACAGTTAAAGTTGAAGACGAAGACAAACTGATCGGACGCGTCTGACAGCCTATACACCTGCGACTGTCGTCGAACACGTCTGTTAGCCGCGTCCGTAAGTCCCGTCCGATCAGTATGTTTCCCGCTTTACACGAGATACTTAGACATACGAGTATGTAATCTGTTTATAATACAGCGGTTGATGCCACACTCATTATACTGTCATAATAAATTATTTAAACAACTGGCTTCTCTTGTGTCGAATTGAAAAAAATGCGTAAAAATACAATCAACATATTTATTACATATTTATAATATTATTATGAATCCGGTTCATTTAGAGACATTCGATTCATAAACTTCTGTATCATGTAGTCGTCAAATTATACCTTCAGATTCGATTACTCATCAAAAACGTTTTCCAGGTATATCGGAACCCTTCGAGGTCAGCAGTAAAGAGGACAAGCTGGTAGCCCTAGACGTGGGCGTGGAACCTTCGACCAGCGCTGGGCCGTCCAAGCCCAGTACGGCTACGTCAGACATATTCACAGACTTCACGGGATTGGACGTGGCCAAGCTGTCCCGCCATTTCTCCAACGATCTCAGCATTGACTGACTAAAGGGATACCTGCCCGGTTCACCGGCATCGCGGCGGAAAGAGACGTAAGATTAAAGAGAGACGCAAGATGGTTTGACATTAATGGGGTGTGAGTGTATATTTAAAACTGACGTTCACTTAAAAAGAATGGTGTTTTTTTACCGCACTCAGAAGATAAATAACTTGATTCTAATTTAAAAAAAAAGATTTTGACATAAATATATAATATGTATACTTCGGGCCTATTTGACCGCTTACTGTTAAAGTTCTGTTAGGCTATCTATGTTAGGCTTTTTTTACAGATTCAATAAAAAATCTGTCAAATAAAGTTGTATTTGTTAAATAAAAGGAATATCTGTAAGTGGTAAAACAGGCCCTAAATGTTTATTTAATTGAATTTTATGCAATTAGTATTCGGCGCTGAAAAGAGATGAATACACTCTAGTTACTAGAAAGAGATGCAGTGGGGTAGTGAAGTCAAAGTGTAATTGACAAGTATCATAGTGAGATTATACAATATACACGATAATGTAGCTAAAACTTGACCACAAGCACTATACCTCGCTTTGGGTATGAGCGCGGGGCAGCGGGAAAGGGTACCATGGTTACCGGCTGCACTCCTCTGTCATTTGGCCGTCAACGCTGACGGCGGTAGTATTCTTACCCGTCCCCCGTCCCGTCCCACGTTTCCTTTCTAGGGCGCGGTACAAAGGTTGCGGTCAATATATAGAAACTACACTTTTCTAGTAAAAATGTTAACACAACTACAATCAATATAACTGTCCTTGTTTATCGAAATATTTTGTACGTGTTAGACGAGGACAGCTATGTTACAATCTGTTGTACCAATTGCATTCATATTTTGTACGAGTATCCTGTAATAGTGCGTCTAGTATACCAAATTTTTTTCTGTAATTATGTCCGAAATAATTAGGCATAATCGACGCTGGGAAGGCAAAATTTATTAACCACCTTTTTTGACGATTTTGAGTTATTTACGTCATTCGATACAGATTTTTTTCTGATTAAAATGATGTTTATAATTCGTCATCGTCAAAAACGATCGTTAATACATTTTGCCTCAAATTTCAAAGCTAACACTCGATTATAAGCATTAGCAATAAGTATGTACTAGTTTGGTGATAGGAATTTTATCCATAGAAACTAACACCTGTTAGAATATGATTAATTTATTTTTATATGCTCTTTTTTTATTGGTGAGATTTATTTCTATTTTGTTGTTACAAATCCAGACCTATTTTTATAGAAGTTATTTTATAATATTAATGGCCTGTTCCACCATTTCCTGATGGGTATCAGATAGTATATGCACAACTTGACTGACAGATAAAGCATGGCGAGGCCCTCAAAAGTCTATTCAAAACTTTTTTTTATAGATATTGTATGGAGAAACTGTCAATTATTAATATGTGACAGCCTGTAACAACCTTATAAGTAAGCGGTGAAACAGGCTCTCAAATTCTTTTGTAATATAAGTCGTGGTTGGCCTATCCGACACTCATCAGATAATGGAGAAAAAGGCCCTTAGTTTAATTACAATGAGATGGATGTTATTTTAGCAAAAATATTTTATTGTTAAAAAATAGGTTTCAACTATTTTTGTTAGCTTATTATTAATTCTGTTGTTACATAGATTGAGAATAGTAAGTTTTTTTGGGGTTGTATTTGCTAACTTATCGTATAGTATACGATGTTAAGGACCTGTTTCACCGCTTACAAATAGTCTACCCACAACTTTATTCGACAGGTGTTGTATAGAAAATCTTTCAAAACAGTTGTGGACGCGTAACAGAAACTTTATGAGTAAGCGGTAAATCAGGCCCTTAATGTACTACACTGTAGTTTTTTACTTTCTATAATTATTATTAAATTACCACTTTCTATTCGTATTATGTTATGAAAAAGATTTTCACGCCATTTTTTTGGGTATGTGTATAAGAAAAAATATTTTTCTATATTCATGTAGGGGGCGCCATGTTCTATATAAACAATTTAAAATCCTTAAGTTTCGATTAAACTTGAGAACTACCGAATTGATTGTAATCTTGATATATACGTAGTTTATCAGGTAATCTAGTAGACGATAAATATTATAACTATATCGTTGTAATTATAATTTTAATTATAATTTTGTTTATAGCTTATAGCTCTACGACCAATACTGAAATAGATTTAACCAACGGTCACAATTCAAATTCCTTCAAATTCAATTTCCTTACTAAACACACACAATAATACGCAATATAACTGGACGCTGTTAAGCCTTTGTGTGTTATCCAACATTTTTTAAAGTTATGAATGCAGTATTATTCCTTAAGATCTAAAGAATAATATTGCATTCATAATTAAAAATATGAATTTTTGTTGGATACCACACAAATGTTTTACAGCGTCCAAATAACTACAATACTAAAAAAAAGGTAGAATACATCACGCCGTCGAAGCCATGATATAGTTAGGGTACAGCGGCATTTTTCGTACAATTTTGGTGGATTCTTTCCGCCAGTACTCTCCCATAATTCAATATTGCTCAACTGACGGATAAAACTCCTCTCGGAAAATAAAATTCGCAATGTGGATACGCTATTACAATAACTTAACAAATTATTATTTAGTATTGTCAGTTCTTCCATAGTTTTCTTTTTCGCAGTAGGATAAAAACTAGCTTTAAATGTATAGTGATTCTGTACAAAGTTGTAATAATGTAGAAAGCTGTGTTTAGATATTTCTAAATTGTATAGCGTTGTTTTATTAATTTTGATCGAAATGCAAAATAAGTTCGACAAAATCGGTCATAATTCTACAAATTTATTTCGGCCGGGTTTATATTAATTATTTGCATTTTTATGAAAATTAATTAAAATGGTGTGTAAGATATTTCATAAGTCACAAAAATAATAATTATACTAAAAGTTAAGAATATTGCGATACCAGTTTAGCAATATTCGTTAGTTCCAAAATATTTTTACATGCGTGTAATAATAGGTAATCTAAAATCTAAAATTATAGCCCGGTCGTGGAACAGTCGAAAATTAGACATTAACCTATCGATACTTGTCACTACACAAGTTTGAGAGGCACAAGATCTGAATTTCTACGTTGTCAGTGACCGGGCTATAGTTTAAGATCACAATACTTTAGGGAACTTGTAGCTATAATAATTGATAATATCTTTTTAGTAAAACGTGTATTCTACTTGTTTATATTCGGATCATAAAAAATTATAATAGTACATAATTCGCCCTGGATAGGTAAAATGAAAAAAAAAACACGATTATTTTATATATTAATTACTATGTTGTATGTTTTAATGATTTATCGTATGTTACTATTTACGGTGCGAAATAATATCTTTAACTCTGGTAATCACATAATCTTAATTCTGTACTTAGCATATTCTGTTATGTTGTTTTCTGGTTGTTAATTGTTAATTATTATATAAAATGTTACCTCACGCTTGCCATGTCACAGAATGTATAATATTATTCTGTTGTTTATTTTTATTAGTTTTTTGACGGCCTAATAATTAATAATATATTATTGACAATGTTACTTAAAGATTATATTATGCACAATCAGGGAAGTTGAAACAGAGCGAGATTGCTAAGTGAGTTGATCGAGCTATGTCAAACCTAGCTGACAGATCAGGGAGATTAGCAAAGTTTTAAACGTTATCGCTTAGATAGATATATAGAATCGCCAAACAAAATTTATGGAAATTACATTTATAAGCGTTTGTTACGCCTCATACATTTTGTTTGGCGATTCTACGAAGAAGCGAAAACGTTTAGATCTTTGCTAACCTCCTGGGCTTACAAGGAACTGACATATTATCTGACTTACGTTAGTATCCGTCAACTGGCTCTGTTTTGAATTTCCTTTATGATACCATATGTTGGCCATCTCAAGTGCCAACTTGAGATGGCTGTTTGACAGCTTCTTAATATCATCCAGGTGAAAAAGATTTTTGCAAGCCTGTGTTTTCGCATACTAGCGCCATATATCCTCCTACTATTAACTACTTGGAGGTTTTGAATAATAATAGTGATAAGTCGCAGAATTTCTCTTTCGATCCCCTTCCTCCCTCCCTCCCTTGTCCCCTTTATCACAAACAATGCTTAACATTATGACAATAAGTTATGTGTCAAAATAATTCCATCCAGGTTTTGCATACCTTGCCCAAATAGCTCAAGTTAGCATTAGTTGTAGAAATGCACCATTAACTTGCTTAGAAACCTTTTTATATTAGCATACGATGTTTTTTTAATAAAGTACCTAGAGTTTATGATATATATGAAATTGTTTCTAATTTGCCGGGTATTGCCATGTTTTTGTTACAAATGTTTTTTTAAGAATATTTGTTATGTTAGTAAATATTGTAATAGAATTAGTGCAGAGCACTGGGTAAATTGTTTTAGTACAAATGTTTTGTGTCACAATATTTATGATGCAATATAATATGCGATGGAATAAGTTTGTTTCATTTACCTTAGCGTTTTATGAGAAAAAATATAAGTAGATTTGCGTTTGCGAATCTAGATAAGTACTCGGTCGGACATAGCCAGACTGGTGCTATTCCGTCAGTCTATGATTAAATTGCTGTTATACGTTAATTAAAAATCTAATAAGAATTATTATCACTATTCTTAGAGTAAAGGTAATTTTAACAACGCCATCTGTAAGTATTTTCCGGAACTAAGGAAAAGCCGTGATAGGTGTGTAAAATTGCAAGCAGATGGCAGCACATGCAGCTTATAGCATTAACTTAAGTTCCTGAGAAGCTTGTTCAACTGTCGCACGTAGTATATACGGCAAACTTTATACCCCTTTTTACGGTACACCCGTAAAAAGGGATACAAAGTGCTTATACATCATAAACATGAAATTTCTACAAGTTATAATTGATATGGAGGAGAAACGTGGAATACCAATATTATTTTAAAATATGCTTAAGTTTTGGATATTTCTCATAAATGAAACGCTACGCACACTACAATACGCACGTCACTACAATATTTTGATTTTATGGTAGAAGTTCGTGTTTTTTTTCATAAAATTGAATGGTAACTAGACATTTATGCAAAGTTGAAGTCTGATTGAATTGAGAAAGAATAGATTATAGTTTTTTTATAGTTCCTCTATACGATTGGTTTAAAATATATATAATTTCGATCACAGGGCGACCTCTAGTAAACTTAAATAATATTTGATTTTTTTGATAAGCCTATTTTAAGGCAATATATAAAGAGACAACTTTATCAAATTAACAATACTTAAAAGCGGGATGTGTGTCAACTGGCACTTTTTAATTCCATTTCGTTACAAACCAACCCTCGATCAAACGGAAAGAGGTTTATTTATAGCATTCCATCACAAGAACTTCAAGAGTCAGTCTCGTTCAGCTTATTAGGTCGCCAACATTTATACAGAATGCCTAAAAAGTTCCTAATAGTAATAATGCAAAGGTATTACTCAGCTATTTATTTTAAATAAAAACATCGAATAGTGTTGATAAAATAGCTCCTACAAAATGTATTTAAAGTGATAGTGAAATATCAAATAAGTGCTTTACTAAATAATAATAACTATATAATAAAATACACTAGCGGCTAGAGAAATGAAAAATAGTTATTATCTAATGCTGTCTCTAACCACAAGCCGGGGAGGCCGCAGAGCGCGACAGAGACAACTGCATCTTGGATTGAAAAAAACTTTTTAAGAAAACAGGAAAAGATTCGTTGTCCCCTGATTCCTTCTCCAAACAACTGATTTAAGTATTTTTTTCATTAAAATTAAAAAGGGCCGGCTCAGCCGGAGAAATACCACGGCCTCACAGTAACCCGGCGTAACAAATTGAGTTTACCGAAGACCTAATTTCCCTACACCTCATTCCATATCCTTATTCCTTTATTAAGAAGGCCGGCAATGCGCCCGCAATCTTCTGATATTGTGAGTGTCTATGGGCGACGGTATTTGTGATTGAATTTGAATCAGATGATATGACTAGATTGCCGCCTAACTTAGAATAAAAACTCAGGTTTGTATAGTAGGGTATTCTTAAAAAAATATAAAATCTCTACTCTCAAGTAGATATTTTTTCTAAGAATTAGGATATAAGGAAAACCAGGACGTATAAATAAAATTGTTTCTTCTGAATGAACTATCTACATTTTCTTCTGGTATAGTAATCATAAGTTATCATAAGTTTTGCTAAGACTTAACAATTTATATATATATTTTTTCTTGTAGGGTGTAACTAAAGTGAAATTCTTTGCTGACTTTTGTTATATCATATAAGATTAGAAGTCAAAACATGCTTAGCTTTTCTTTTACGAAAATTACGACCTCTGCAGCTTAGTTGGTAAGCGCGTTGATAGCTTAAGCCGGGGGCGCGGGTTCGAATGCCGCCGACGGAGCAAAATTTCCAATATTCCTGGGGCTTGGGTGTGTTTTAAATATCTGTATCATATAATAAAAATCTTAATCTTATGTTTATAGTATAAAAGTATTAAATATACTTCCGTTGTCTGGTACCTGTAACACAAGGTACTTAGCACGGGGCCAGACTGACGTGGTGTAAAGCGTCCATAGATATTATATTATATTATATTAAAAAAAAAGTAGGAAAACTTAGCAAATGTTAAAGTTAACTCTACCTACTTAGTACCATGTCTCACTTAAACCCGACAGCGGCAAATTTTAATTGTCTTCAGATGGTTGTGGAAGATCAATAGGAAATGAAAAATCTGACAATCAATAAATAAAAATGCCTAGCATTAACAGGCATTAATTCCTATTTCATTACCTGTACAATCGATTATAATGTTATTATCATACGTGTTTATCGCGGTTATCTGAAAAGCGCGGGAACTCAACTCAGTCGGGCCGCGACCGTCGCGAGAGATGGACGCACGCGCGCTCGCCCTGGCCGCCGTAGCGTTTACGATCGTCAGCGCTCATGTGTCCAACAACATCCTCCGCATCCAACTCTGGGACGAGGAGGGTCTGACTCGGGAGTACGTCACCACTGAACCTCCGAAACACAGAAGTAAGGTGGATCTCGCGACGTTGGATGCTGCTATGATGCGTGATGAGTACGACCATGGAACTAGGTTGGCTAGGCACAAAGTGAGGCACAAGAGACGACGACCGAGGCAGAGCGAGGATCTCCCGTGGAGGTTCCATTCCGGTGCTTCGAAGAACGTGGCAGTCTTCGATGAGGACGTGCCCTGGGAGGAGATAGAGGGAAGGTTGGGTGCCAGTGTTAGTGACAGTGAGAGTTCAGTGAGAGAGGTCGCGCCGCCCATGACCCTGAGGCAGGATGATGAGGTAGGTTTCACAGACTTAGAACTGATACCTAGTTTTTTTAGGTTTTCTTCTTTAGAGATTTAGCTCCTATCCGTCTAAATACTGCGTACTTAATACTGTTAAAGCATTTTCTTCCATCGTATATTTGACACCTACCAATATGTTGCGAAGGGAAATCTCTAATTTCCCGTTAATAAACTCACTAGACAATTTAACAGGTATTATCACTGATAATACCTGTCAAATTGTCTGAAATACAAAAAAAAACGTGAAGAAAACAGGAGAGGAGGCCGCAATATGATGATAGAGTTACCGTACTCAACGTTAGTAGAAAAGACCCATGTTGACAAGGACAAGAGAAATTTTAGAAGTACTTAATGTTCACTGCTTAAACTTTTTTTTTTAAACGGGCTTTGGCCCACCACACATTCCCACCACTGCATCTCCTGTGTCGCCAGGATCGACAGCG
>JAOTAV010013782.1:0-25811 GCA_026546445.1 Cyclargus thomasi | reverse complement strand
TTAGTGAAATCCGTCCAGTCTTACACGCGTGATGCCGTGACCAAGGAAAATTGGTTTCATTTTTATATATATAGATTTAAGTAATTAAGGACTAGTCAGAAATGTGGTATTCATTTGTTTGCCGTGTTATTAGGAGTTCTGCTGGAGCCTAGAGTATTTCCAATATATTCATTTTGTTTTTCATTCGTCTTTAGAAGCGTAGAGGAAAATGAAACCTATAGCCGCAATATTCTCGTTCCCGGTTGACGGTGTTGGTGGACCATCGACCTTAATAATTTCGTATTTCTACGACGGTCACGCTAAACCTGCCGTAGGTTAAACTATGATGCTACAAAAGCTTGGCAAAGCCTGACTAGTTAATGTTAACTTATCAACTTTTAGAAAACGTAATGAGTTTTATCAGGCGGCCTCAAAAACACATGCGGGCGTGTTGACGCGCGAATATATATATATTTCTAATGAAACTCCGTAGTTCCGGCCTCGTAATGTATTCTCGTGTCTGATGTAATTCATCTGCCGTCCCTGTGTCGTCTTGTCCGAGATAGAACTTATCTGTACAATGTGGATTGTGGTGTGCGAAAGTCTTTTTAATAGTCTGAATGAGAATAATCATCAATAACTTTAAAAACATTATGGTTTAGTATACACGTGATGTCTATTCGGGGTTCTTTCTTCCTCAACGCTTCTGGCATGCGTTGAAGTCTCCGTAATATTATATAAGAACTTGTTACATATACGACTCTAGGTTATACTCATTAAAGTACACATATTCTATGATTATTCCACGTCTCATATTATCTAGATTTAAAAAGCGCACATCTTAAAAAAATACCTACAAGCAGAGTATATTAACGCGAGCGGAAAACTTTGTACACCTCCCAGTTTACTTTTGTTGTAAGACGCGTAGATTAAATGTATGAAATTTGTCCCAGTTATAGTTGACATGGAGAAGGAGCGTGGAATAACAATATTATTTTAAAAACATGATTTAATCTTGCATATTTTTAATTAGTAAAACGCTACACACACTACAGCACGCACACTACAATATTTTGAGATTACACGATAATCATACACGTAATAAATACTCTTTTGTTTATGGTTGAAGTCAGATTTTTTTCAAATAAAATTTAATGGCCTGGTGTCGAGACTTTTATACCGAATTGAAGTATGTGATTGAATTGAAAATAGATTATAGTTTTTTTATAGCTCCTCTACACGATGAATTTAAATGTTTGCGGCTGAATTTCGACCACAGGGCGACCTCTAGTACCTAATAAACGCGTGATCTAGAAAAACTAGTAACGCTACGAGTTACAACATCAAAGAGAAAGGGCCCAGCGTAGCCCAATTCCCGCACCAAGGCTGCACCATATACGGCTCCCGACGCACCCAATCAGCTCAAGACTCAATCAATGTCGACTGGATTCTAACACCATGTTGGACACGTCGTGTGTACCTGTGGATTTACCATGAGATTGAAGCAAACATTTTATTTGACTATACTCGATAGCGACTACGTTTATTTTTAGTATAGTGGAAAATGGGAATCGAACCCACTACCTCCAAGTCAAGAGCCGAGCTCTGTACCACTAGACCACGGAGGCGTTAATAGGGCGTGTATCTCCTCTATACAGTCGTGATCGCGTGTCATCGTTCGCCGATTATAAACAGGAACCATTAATTTTCGTCCTCAATCTTATTGCATTCTGCATTAACTCCTCGTTTATTGGGTTATTCCTTTATATGGATTGATGCGAACTTGATTGCTGAAATGTCGTAAAAATCAAATCTGGGCCAGCCCTGACATGTCAGGGCTGTGTGCAAGCACATTCTCCGCTGTCCAGCAGACTTTGTGATGGATGTACCGTTGACTTTTTCGATAACCCTGGAGCGACTGCGTGTTAACGTTGTCTTGGATTTTAGAACCGATAAGGGCGTGTTTCACCGTTTCCTTTTAAATGTAGGATAGGCTAACCACACCAAGAAGTTCTCCATACTTTATCTGTAGTGGGTTGTGACTTGTGGATAGCCTATACGGCACTTATTAGGAAGGCAGTGGTGAAGAAGGCTCTTAAAAATGCTCAGAAATAGCGATTTTCCTTAAAATTAATTATCGAAAAGGTCAAGCGTGATTGCAGTAGAGATAACAAAATCATAGAAATACTCAATCATAGAACTGGCAAAGAGAACAGTTTAAAAAAATCGTCAGTCAGTTGTAAATTCTTTCACAGATATCTTCTGTGGCTAGCCGAAAATATATTAAACTAGATTTTTTGCCCACGGATTCTATTCGCCAGAAAATCGCGTAAAAACCAAGGACTGGCACAGTTGCAGTTCATGCTATGTGTCAGAGATGGCGCATATGAAAAAATATTTTTCGTTTTCCTGCTTTTCTGTTGAAGTTTTTCCTGAATTTTCTTTGCTACAAACCTTACGGAGCCCGAAACATTCCTAGCGAATCCAAAACTGTCGAAATCGGTTCGTGCGTTGGAGGTCCGTCAGGAAGGAAAACCCGACTTATTTTTATATAATAGATGTTTTATATAACCACACGACGTACTCGACTACAATCAAGATGATATATTATCGAAAATTAATTAACATGCGAGTTAATTTTATAATGGGCCGTGCAATCTATGCGGGAGGCTGCGTGATTAGTCGTATCTTGACCTATCAGTTACTACGGCGTTAAGGTTCAAATTCGCCTGTCGGATATCGCTCTACGTCTCTACGTTTATCATCAGTTCGTGCTATACAATTTTTATAGCTTTTTAATCGTTATTGCACTTAAAGTTGACTCCTGTTTGATGTGTTTTCGAAATTCGAATTTAGAATTTTAAGGTTTTTTTTAAATTGCACCATAGTGCTTTTGGTCAATTTAGGCGTTAGTGGTCCTTAACCTTTTGTCAAAAATTGGTAACTTGTGTAAAAATGTTTTATTTGCGGAAGGTTATTGACCGCTACTGCCTAGGACAAAGACACAATAACGTTTATAAAAAAGTTTAAAATGTGCAATCGGGGAAGCTGAAAGTTAAAACAGAGCCAGATCGCGGATCTAAGTTAATTAAAAAGGTAGCATTATGTCAAACCCAGCCGACAGATCGCAAGATACATAGAATTGACATATTCCGACCAAATGACGCGGGTTCCGCCAACTGGCTCACCTTCAATTTGTCCCATGGTACATCACTTTTCCCTACTACCGCTCGCTGCACATCCAAGGAGACCTTTCGATTCAACAGACCAGATAAAGTTCATTGTGAATGCAGTAGGTCAAGTCGAGTAACGGACGTTTGTCGCTCACTATTGTCTAGTAAAAAAAGATTTTAAAGACATTAATCACAAATCGCAAGTACTTACAACAATCTATCAACCATATGCGCGCGCCTTATAAGGTCGCCTTTTAGACGCCATATGCCAGAGTGCATAGGTAACCTCACCTTTAAAGGATTGTGAGCTTTACCGGCTGGTGTTTAGATGTAAATCGTCGTGCGTTCTCGCAATATTTTGACACGTCAGCTGCAGATGGCGCGACTTAAATGGATTTGGTCAGCAAATATATTGTTGGTTTTGAGGTCGGCAAGAAAAGCTGACGTAAATAATTCTACAGTAAACCATCACGCACGCTAAAGTTTTTAAAAACACTAAGTTCTGTTACACAATGTATATTATTCTCTTAGTTTATAACAGTCTTAATTTTTCTACAAAAACAGGTATAGATTTTAATAACATACAGTCCCAAGTAGCATAGATCAGCGGCGAAACTGGCTGGGCTAGTCAAATACCTCGAACTTCTGGTCCGAGAGGACCCCGGTCCAGGGATTGGTCGAGTGTTCTGACAGCCCCAGGCTAATCATAAACTAATGTTTTTTTTTAATCCACTAGATTATCAGTGTGTGCGAAAATACACTGATGATTTAAGCGCCCCCTCCTGATCCTAGGCGCTAGATCCTAGGCTGCAGCCTAATTAGCCTATAGGCTGAATCAGGCCCTGTCCCGGTTCCAGGTCGAAGGCCGCTGGCACAAAAAATAATGTGTATAAACTTACATCCTGTCCGTTTTATGATTAACTACACATTTTTTTACTGATTGGACCCCATCAATAGATCCGGTTATCATCCGGACGGAGCGTTCATCCTCTAACCACATGAGGTGCCTGAAACTCCACTTAACGTAATCTAAGTAACTCCCATTATTCTAGACTTCTAGATCGTAGTCGAGATTACAAGGAATAGAAAAAGGATCTATTACCCGTCGTATTAGATCCTCTTTTGTCGTCGCTCGATGGCAGCCGCGGAGATAAACGCTCACGTACCGCATACTGACACGCCCGTATTCGGTATTCTGTTTGAATCGTGTACCCGCCATCATCAGCAGGTGCATACGGACAATATATTTGTAAAAATTTATATCCAACAAAAAAAGGATATCCAGGGCGAAAAGCCCATATCGACCCCAATTTTTCACAATATAAAAAAAAACCATCGTCAAAAATATCCAAAAAGTACGTAACATTTAAAGGCAAAGTGTGACGTGGTGTGACAGGGGTCATTAGTTTTGTGACATCACATTTCAAATGTTCTCAATTTAATCTCGAAATTTGACGGAGGGAAGTCACAGGTATTGTGACCAAATTTCGAGAAAAAAAATCTAAAAATCATAAAGTTTGTGTGACGTACTTTATGGATGGTATCTCCTTGTCCTTGTATCCACCTTGATGAGTGGCTGTCTTCCACCGTGCACGTGCAGTTTCTACAACCCACAGCAAAACTCTGGAATGAACTGTAGTCACCAGTATTTCCCGGTCAATAGGATCTGCGAACCTTCAAGAGGAGAGCGTGTCAAGGATCCTCACGTATATTATTTTGATTAAGATTAAACTTTTTGTCACCATCATAACCCGTCTGTAGTAATCTCGAATCGTATTATCTCGTTTAGAAAATTTAGATTTTTAGCAATATTCTGCGAAATAAACCTCAACCTGCATTATTGCTAAAAAATATTAACGGACTTAAAGCTAACTTAAAGCTATGGATTTCCGCAAAGTAACGTCTGATTCTATTAACGTATTATTATCTCGGTTTCGTGAGATGCAGAGATCTTTTGGTCAAAGGACCAAATGTCTCAGCGTGTTGAAGGCACGCATTTTATCCGTTTTACATATTATTTTAACAGAAATCGATTGACACTACATCCAGTCAATGTTTGTCTTGTCCACCCATGTAAGGTAAAAAAAAAGATTACAAGCCCTGACATTTCCCTAAGTGTCGCCAAATAACTATAACGAAAAACTTCCAATAAAAGTTGAGACAAAAATCAATTTACATCATAAACAACATTACCCTTAGCCGTATATGGAAAAAAACGCGCGGCGCCGAACTTCATAAAGATGGCGCCTTTAAAAGATGGCGCCGAAATCCACGGAGGTCGTACGGATTAGATTACGAATATCGAAATAATAAAAACTCGCGGTAAACGGAGTTGTGTAACCCGCCATATATGGTCGAACCTTCGCAATGTGGGTCGACCATCTGGTACTCGATGTAACAACCCTTGACTACACGTAATTAATGTGTACATTTATCTGTCGTGTCGGGCTATTTATAATCCGGATCAGGTTTTTGTGGGAAACAATCGGTACTCTCGATACCTTAAATTTCAATCGAGTTAGTAGTTAGTCCGTATCGTGCCTAATTCGCAGTTTAACGCATCTCAAGAATGAAGATGAAAGTACTTTTTTTCTATGATATTCAGGAGGCGAGCGAGTAGACGGGTTACCTGATGGAAAGCAACTTCGCCCATGAACACTCGTGACATCCGAAGGGACGCAAGTGCGTTGCCGGCCTTTATGAGGGAATAGGGATAGGCCACCGGTAAACTCACACACTAAACGAAACACAGGACAACGCCGTTTCACGCCAGTTTTCTGTGAGGCCCTGGTATCACTTCGGTCGAGCCGGCCCATACGTGCCGAAGCATGACTCTCCCGCGGCAAAAACTTTGTCTTTACCCCTTTTTTAATCTACCTTCTTATATATGTGACATTTAAGAAAGTTCGATAAAAATTTAAGGGACAGCGCAGTGTTTTAAGGTGACTTTGGTGTGGTGAGGAGTCTGCGGGCGGGAGTATACGCACGGAGACATGCCATTGGTGGATCGGTAATCTGATGGGTCGTTATTGGTCAATCGAGATCAGACGGTGACATGCTATCGATGAACGTAGTGGGCCCCTCCAGTTTCACCGAGCGATCTTACGTTATCGTATTTAGCTTTTTTTTCGCTTGTATAACTCTATGTTATTTTATAAAGCTGTAATATTTAGGTTTGCTGTATTTAATGTTGTAATGTGTAACGTAGTTATCAAGAAATATTAGAACGACATAGTTATTAAACGTCGCCAATAAAGGATGCTAACCATATTTTATAACAAACTGATGCCTTATTTATCTCTTTATTTCAAATTGTAGTGGGTATGGAATATTTGCAACTGTGCGACAACCACTATTCAATATGCTTTCAATGGCTAAATAGTAAGAAGGGTATCATTTATTTATTTATTCAACAACGAAACTGCATTAACACAAAATTATAATTATTCATAAGTACAGAGTTTTTACATGTGGAATGTGTTCGAATGAAATATGAAATACAACTGCGACAATACGGTAAAATGAACTGAAACGAGGTACTATTGTGAATAATAGTGTGGTAACCAAAACACTTCTTATGGACGAAACTAAACTACGTATAACAAAATTTACAACACTGGGTGACAAAAGTATGAACCTCGTACTGAAAAAAAAGAAGACACAAAAAAAACGTTTATAGAAATCTATTAACGTGATCTCTGAAATATTCTTACTATTTACATTTAAATGTAGGTACATGGCTGAAAATATACAAAAAAATATTTATATTCAAATCCATACTACTTGATTTTCAGTTCGTCCAAAAGTCTAGAAAGTCATTAATTTTTTTGGTTTCATAAAATCCGGATTGGATCGAAGTGGTATTAATGTTGGATTGAAATATCTTAATCGGGTTAGTCACGTATAGATCGGTAATCAATAGACTCGACAAACAATGGTAGATTACGCCAACGTCTACAAAAACCCATCGATGGAGCACAATACCTCTTCCCATCTGTAATTGGTGATGGTTATGTGATGTCGTCGTGTTCACCGCGTTCGCTGTCACATTCGTTTAGCTTCGCAGGTCCACCAAAAGTATAATATAAGTCTATGACTAGAATAATATGAAGCTTAAGAGTTTGTATCTATATTAAAAAAGAGTTTGTTTGAACGCGCTAATCTCAGAAACTACTGGCCGGAATTGAAAAAAATATTTTTGTATCGGTTAGTCTATTTTTATATATAATAAGAATATAATATCGAGGAAGGCTATATAGGCTATATAACATCATGCTACGACCAATAGGAGCCGAGCACCAATAAAAAAAAGTTGTAAATACGGGATAATTTATAAAGTTTCACGCGGACGTAGAAGCGCGCAACAACTAATAAATTATATTTAAACAGTACAATATATAGATAAGCGTAGATATTAAAAGTAAACTCTTTAATACTGTAATTCTACCATACTTAACCTACGGACGTCAAATTTGGTCCTTACGGAATAAGGATGAAGACAAGATAACGATCCACCAACGAAAAATGGAAAGGAGCATGCTGGGCTTAGAAACAACAGACTAAATCAGAAATGAAGAAGGAAAAAAGCTAAGGTCTCTGATGTTTTACAAAAAATAAGAATAACCAAAATAAGAATTGGGCATGACATGTAGTAAGAATGGACAACAGGAAATGGACAAGTAAAATAACGGAATGGCCAATAACCAAGGGAAGAACAGAAAAAGAGTGGAAGACCAAGGAAAAGACGGGAGGATGATGGAAGGAAAAATGAGGATTAGATTGGAGAAGGAAGGCGAGAGATACTTGGAGAAGACTGGGGGAAGCCCACACCAAAGAGGCGACTTTAACATCTTAAAGAAAAAAATAATAAAAGAATATTGGAAATATATATTGATGACAAATTAACTAATGTAACAAATAAAATTTTAATAAATTAATTCGTAATAGGAACTAATTTAAGAAATGTAAAATATTAATTGAAGATTTAAAATATATTCGAAATGTATGGTGGTAGAATAAAGGCTAGTTTTATTTTATTAAACAAAACAATAACGTTGTTTTAATATTTTAAATCGATTAACACGTTTATTGTTACGCTTATTATCCGGAAAATTAATGTAAAACTGTTGAGGGCTTACTGCATATTATTGTTCAGTATTTTCCGTGCCGTTTTGATAACCAAATTTCTGAAAACTCGGTCTACCGGTTTCGGCGTGAATAGGTAACAGATAGACAATCAGGTACACTTTCGCATTTGAGTAAGATAACATCAAGTGGACCCCCCTATTTCCCACTTGAACATCAAACTTGTTAGTTAATGAAAAAATAGTTGGATTTAATTTTCACCATCAAGTAGGAAATAGGGTCCACTTGACGTGATCTTACTCATTTTTTATTAATATAAGGTATGAAATAATGGATGTTACCGATTGTTATAATGAGTACGTTGACTTTCACTGGCGGAGGTGACAGGTCAGGGCGGTGCACTGGTTCCGCGTCACACCCCAGTGGCGCCCGAGCTGTGGTAATGCATACGAGGACAGAAGAGACACGACTCTACCCCACACTGGCTGGTAAAAGTCATTCGAGACATGGCGACAGACATTAGCGAACATATTATACTCTGCCTACTATAAGTTGAACCTAGCATTTATTTCTACTAGCAACATTAAGCAAGCAAGACTGCGTCGGTTGTTTTCGGTTAGAATTGTACTACAATTGGATTTCATGATTTTGGATTTTGATACGTGATCACAAGTTTATGATCTTTTGGTTTTTGTTGTAAGGCATGCATTACATGTTATCTATCTAAATAAATGTCATTTTTTTAAAAGATGTATGAAAATTCCATATAGTATAGATATGAGAAACAGGATTTTGTCGCTACATCGAATATTAATTATACTTCGAAATACATACATTGTATTTTATTTATAAAAAAAACAACAGTTTGTCCTTTAAATCTCAATAAGAATAACACTTTAATTTTTACATAAAACTTGTAACTATTGAAATACTCGTGTTTAGGTCTCATGGTCTGATAAATGTTATAAGAATAAGACTTCAAGTTATTTTGAGAAACCTCCTCCTTTTTGGAAGTCGGTTAAAAATCCAAATAAAATGCCACTTGACTTGACATATTTGGAAGACATGAGTGGAAGGAGCAAATAACCGACAATTTGAAAAGCTTTTTTTCGCATAAAAGTAGGATTTTGAACTGGTAAAATTATTTAAAATAAAATGTTGATTCTATGACAATTAGCCAGAAGATAAAGTTAGTTTGTTAAAATTCTAAGGCGAAAATTGATTAGCTACTGTAATATAAAATGTTACTTTCCCGTTTCCTCTACGTGTCTTCAATCTTCATTTATGATCTAGACTAGTTTCCGTTTTCAAACGACGTTCGTCTAGCGACTGATGCCGCCGCTGCTTTGTTGTGGCGTAGAGCCAATATAAAAAAAATTACAATTGTAAATGTAACTGGTCAAATAAAAAGAGAGTCTTTCACATCGTAATATCTTAGGATCCATTATGAAGAATGCTGATAAACATATTATGGAAACTTAAAGCATTGGGCGTTGCAAGTTGCAGTGGCGAAGGTCTCTTGTGTCTATGCGCTCCTCGCAGGGGTCCGCGTGCACCTAGCGGTTAGAGGACTCGTCGTAAACCTACAAGTGTTAATAATAATTATTGTTACGTTCTAAATCTAAAACAGCCATTTTTTTTACATAAAAGGTCTAAACTGTACTGCGTTTTGGTTATTACAATGCTTTAACCGCTGTCAGTAATGACACTATCAGTGTATCAATTAGTTAACCAATTCAACTGAAAAGGGTACCTTCATGGTTTGCAGTTTAGGGTACAAAGGAAAAGAATCGTATATGGCGCTACATGCGCGTGCGCGGGTTCCGTTAGCGGGGTCGTTGTCGGGTGCACGGGTCGTGGGCTCTTTGTGACGTCCGTCAGATGCGTCCAGAGTCCAGACTCAACTGTCAGATTGCAACTCCACAAAAAGAAAACAAAACGTCAAAGAAAAGGTATCACCAGAGAAGGCAGAGATGCATTAATAGGCAGATGGGAACTATGAATTTTAGACGCGTTACATCAAGTCCAGACCTTTCCGATTAACATTGGTCTGAGGCAACTCAAGGGAATTGTGTGTGTATCTGCCGTCCTCAAGCTAAAATGCCGCTATGTACAAAAGTACATTTTGAGTTATAGTTAACGGCAATATTATTTTAATAACTCGATGACTATAAAAGCTACAAAAATGTTGCTAATACACGTCGATAGAGCTTTTTCTTCTGATTATGATAGCATCAAAATGTCAAAAACGACTAGATGTTGGTTAACGGCATTTAAGCTTGAGGACGGCAGATACTCGTATACCCATCGCTTTCTTGTACATATTTGAACATTGAGTTTACGTGATTCCTACCGTCATTTCAGTAGACTTTAGTAGATTTATACAAAACAAATCCTAAACGGATAAGGTTTTTGATAGCTGGTAATAAATGCAACACCTTCCCAATTCACTATCCATAATTCAATCGTATCAATAATTCTCGTAATTTTAATAAGGCCCTAGAATCTACTGGCATGTGTTATTGGCCACTTGGGAATCGTATACCTGTTAAAATTAGGCTGTAGTTGCCTGTAAGTTCCTCAAAGGACCCCACTTAGTATTCAAGTCGCGACTAACTTACATAACTTGACTCTAGACCTTACCAAGTAAGTTAATACTTAATATCCTCAATGGTAGAGTTCTGAATCGTTTAACGGGGTGCAGATATGAAGTTCATACGTCACTTCCGATTGTACGCCATAAGACGTAGCAGTAAGGCCTAATTTGGAATAGCAGGTTGTAATGAGGTGCGTCAAGGACGTCTAACATGCCGCTGGCTCAGTTCCACGTACTAGATCTAGGACCATTTGGCGAAGAAGCCACCAAAGTATTCCTTATCATAGGCTGAAAATGAGACTGAACTCGTATAGAGGTTTCTTATTTCTAAGTTGTGGTGAAAATATTTTATCCAATGAAATCGTAACTTATCAGCGATTAAAAATTATTTTTCTATTCACATAGACTAGAGTCAAGGCTTTATACAGTTTTAAGCCTACAACTTTCTGCAAGAAGCGATATATGAAATGGGTGTCCGAAGAGCTTCTCAAGAGTCCGTACGGAAACCTCACAACGTTGTTGATATTTTGGGTCATTTCGGGCGGTGGGGGCCAGCCGTGTTGACCGGTTTCCTCCCCCCGCCCTCCCCCCCTCCCTCACGCGAAGGTCGGCGCGCGCGCATGCTCATGACAATATGGCAGTTTCGGAGCTCGTGCCGGATATAATAACAATGGCGAGAGTTTTTTTTTTGTTTTGGTTTATTCGATTTTATTGCTGTAATGAACTAGAAATTATAGCTTTGACAAACCGTTTTATTGTACACCTGGTGCTTGACCTCTATGCTATACACAAAAGGTCGGCTTTCCCCTACTTCCAGGTAAAATAACTATAAACAGACTTTGTTATTCTGAGCATCCATATTAGTATTATAAATGCTAAAAGTATATTTGTTTGTACTTCTTTTACGACCTAACAAAGTAATCGATTTGATTTTTGCCTCAGTTGAATGATTTAAAGATTAACATAGCTTAGGTCTCCTTTTGTTTTTGGATAAAATCTAAGAGCTAACCTATACGGTTTATCCTTGTATCAATCCACTTGTTATATTTGAAGTGTTCTCATATGTGATGTGCGCTTGCTGTGTACGGTGGATTCAGTACATGAGGTCATACGCGCTACTCTACATAGCGATATCTATACTAATAATAATTGATTACTAGTACATGTTTGTATTTAATTAATTGATTATGCGCGTCGTTTGCGAGGGGAAATGGGTTATCTTTTGTGTTAAGGATGCTAATTAAAATGTACGGCGATTGTAATGTCGGAATAAATTAAATTTTTCGTATTAACTAAATACCACCGCTGCACCATCGCCTGCAAATGTCCATATTTAATTCTTCTCAAATAAGATAAAAGAAGTTACAAATTCGTTGCATATTTTAAACTTTTCCTTCCTCTGGTTCCTTTTAACCTTCTGGTCTGGCAGTGTTAGTCACTTAGGTTTTGGCGATAGCATTATAGGCTCAAACGTCTAATAGCGTATAGCTGTCCACGCGGATTTGACTAAATCGCTCCACGGTCGCGCTAATTCGCAGATTCGTGAGTCATCGTAACGGTCGAATCGTAGTTTTTGTATCCGACATGTGGACACATCGCGGTTATATATAACGACCATTACGTCAGTAACAGTCGTGAATGAGCTATTCATTCTTCACACTACAAGAGTTATAGATTTTTTAAATGAAATTAGGGGTTAAAGTATCTACTTCTCCCATCTGGATCACCTAATGGGAAATAACTGCCGTCGCAAGTGTGCTGCCCGTATTTTACGGAGGAATCCGGAAAGGAACCGATAGCGATAGGGAGTAGAGCATAGGTAAACTCACTTGACGAAACACAGCGTAAGCGCTAAATTACACAGATTTCCTGTAGGGCCTTTGTATTTCTCCAGTCGAAGCGGAAAGTATTAACCGAAGCATATCTCTTTCACGTCACAAAATTGACTCAACTTCATCTTACTTGAAAATATTTAATCAACACTAAAACTAGTAGATTTTTTTTGTCTGGGAAAAGTAAATAAGAGCCACATTTAGGTTACATTAACGTGGCATAAGTTTTTTAATGAACCTCTTTTCTTTTAAAACAAGCAAGTTATTGTTATGTTTATTTGTATTATGTTCCCAGCAACTGCCAGGAAAATCGCTAATAATTGTAAGATTATTCACATTTTCCTACAGTGCCTTCGGATAGCCGTGTCAAAATATACTGTTGTTTGTTCAATATGTTAGCTGTTTATCAAAATAACTGCTAATAACGTCAATGCCCTTACGACTTAGGGCTGTCCCTTGCTACTTTTGTTGTTTATTTTAGATATTTTAAAATAATAAATACCCTTAATACGGGAAAAACGCTTTGATAAAAATGCAGATATTGAAATAGTTTTAGTATTCTGTTTATATTAAACTTGGAAAGAATTATCTTTAGATTTTTTTTTAATGATATTTTGGGGGCAAGCTAGCAGACGGGTGGAATGAAACTGCCGTAGAGATTAGGAAAGTTGGGCCACCGGCAAACTCACTCACTGAACGAAACATAGCACAACGCCGTTTCCTGTGAGGCCTTGGTATCACTCCGGTAGAGCCGGAGTGATACCCAGGCCTCACAGCCCATTCGTGCCGGGGCATGGCTCTCCCCCGGCGTTAGAATTCCGGTGGTATAAATATATCACCGGTTTTTTGATAACATACCGATTTACTTGCTCTTTTAATTTTTCAATTTAAGATTGTAGTTTGTCACGTATACAACAGTTTTGGAATTTTAACCGAATTCCAAAAAAGAAGGAGGTTTCTCAATTCGACCGTATATATGTTCTTTTTGGCATCTCGTCCTCGTCCTTTTGTTACGTACTTAATATTTATTGTGCATCGTCCGTTTGTAAATTGACAGCCCTATTGTTTTAGCGGTCGGTCGCTCGCCTCTCATTATATCAACTCGTACCGATGTTTTGCTAAATGCTAATTAATAAAATATCTCTTATAATGCACATTACTTGAAAGGATCTTGTATCAGTTGACGCTTGGAACTTAAAAAAAGAAAAAATATATATTTTCTACATTATGATTATTTGAAAATAGTAGTCGAACTGAGACCCTGTTGGAACTGAATACTGTATGTGCTGAATTTTGCTGCACCATTCTAAAATGTGGCAGTAGAAGCTCCTAACTAATTTAATACTGAGCGTACTAATAGCCCGGTGTCAAGTAGCTGTCTGCAGCTACTCAGTACTCACTGGTGAATCATATTGTACGTGATTAACCTTCATCGCTGCAATTTAATAAGGTTTTAAATTTTAAGTGTATTCGGGTGAAAATGAATTTGCAACGAGATGTTAAAATGATACTTTATTATGAGCCGATATGGTAGAACTCTACTTCGTTCCGATTAGCATCTTCGTTCTAAACGATTGCATCTTTCGTCGCAAGAATTCTTCTTTCGAAAGAATGATACACTCCAATCGTATTTGCCTACCATGCCTAAATATGTTTTCCTGTATATCTTTGCATAAGGTAGACCCAGAAGACCAAAGAATGTGCAGATGTCAATCTCTTATCATGAGCCACGCCCCGGTCCTTTTTGCCATAACCAGCGATTGACGTCACATATTGTTTTCATTCTAAGTAGGTAACCATAAATATGTATGAGGCGGGTTCTCAGTAACTAAGTAGACGATTGCTAGTCTATCGGCGGGAGTATAATGCTATGAATAAATTAATAGCTGCTTTGTAGTTGGTGGCTTTGATTAATTAATGGTTTGATTAACAATGCACTGAGCGATTTATAAACGTTTGCGTTAATATCTTAAATGACTTAGATATTTTATGTTGGAGCTCTGAGTAAAGGACATATACTTGAACAAGAGTTACACCCAACTTACTTTTTTTTCTTCGACTGGAGCTGAAGCAATGGATGCGATTGAACCTTCTCCATTCTATGTCTTGTTTTATATCCAATTTCTATGTCTATGACCTTGGGACTTTTGTACTTTTTTTCTCTTTACCCCTATTTTTCGTGCTCGATCCGCATAGTCCAAAACGTTGACTCATCAGATAACCAATTATAATGCCAAGCTAAGCTACAATAAAGCCGTATTTAAGTAGCGTTGGACGTCTTCCAAAGGATGAGCCAAGGTTGTGGGTAGACAGACAATGGTTACTGTATATTGATTGGAATTTTATTAAAATAATGTATCATGTACGTTACTTAGGGTGATTTTCCCTTGAATGAGTCAATTACTATTAACTAAAGTAAATAATTTTTACTAAACAGCAAAACAAGGTAATGCCTCAAACTCAAGAGTGATATGAAAATCTCAAATTGCTAATAAAATTCGGAAAACGACTCATAAAGATTTTCGTTTTTGTGGATTATTTACCTAAAATTTATTTACTGATGAATATAATATGTAATTTCGGAGAATTGCCTGATAATATATTCTGCATAAACACGGTTGTATGAGGTAAAATAAGCTATCGCATTACTTACCGTGTAAAACAATTACTCACCGACCTGAATACATGCTTTAAGATAATTTAACGTTTTCATAAATTCTTTAATGGCTTACGTAATTATGTGATAAGCGGGATCGAGTATTTTAAAACTAGTCCTGGTCCTTGGCTTGGTTCGTAAAGAGTCCTATGATAAAAGAAAGCTGCGTTTTTTCAAAGGCATTTTATAAAACTGTCTATATTTTCCTTTGTGGATTTGACCTTGCTTTCGATCTTCTTTCAGGGCTTTACAACTGAGCTAAACAGGTGGAAATTATCAGCGTTTTAAAAAAAAATATCATTATTGTTCTGGATCGATATAAAAGGATCACTCAAGGAGCATCATAAGCCCGATCTTTTACTCTACATATTGTATTAGACACTTCTTACATTTATAGCATGTTTTATTGTCTGCAACGTTTCTAGATGGTTATCAGTTGATTTGCTCTCGTACTCGTGCGCGTATCTATCACTGAGTGCCGATTGTTGATAAGATATTAAGAATTGACCTATGTTTGTGATAGAAATAATTTAAAATGTTTAAAAGTTTACTACCTTACTATATACTTACCTTCTAAATTTCTGCGCAGAAAATCACACAGAACGTGCATTTTTCCAAATTTTCCATTAATTTCATGAATATGATAGAGTTTCGTATTGACAAGGGAATAGTTTAGTTTTTAAATAGCTTTTCCCAAACTTAAGAGTTTTGGATATTGCCTTACGAAATGTAGAGTCGATTTTTACAAGACATTTTCCGTTTGTATTCTTAAGCTACTTCATAAAACTTTACCAAAAGATGTGAATTATCTACAAAATAAGTTCATTATGAATGTAACTACGTACTTTTACTCTTGACTACAGTACCTTGGTTTAAACCTGAAACAATTGAAAGCCACGGGCGAGCTTTTAGCTTTTAAGTTGTGTTTATCGATTTTCCTGGAAGCTCCAGGCTTTTGCAGGCTGGTCCCGGATGGGCTTAATAAGTAAAAGGCTTTAGGGAGTGAGTCACGATGAGTCACGTTCGAAAGTTAATAAACTATGTTATGACACGGAGTCGCGTTATGTAAATGGAATGCAAATAAAATTGTCGTTAATTGGTGTAACGTCAGCGCGTGTCATGTGACATGATGGAAGAGGTTTCCTTGAAGAAAGACCAAGAAAAAAATATAAGGAGAGTAAAATCATATATTGGGTTTCGGGAGGCTTTAAGGGCGTTCTACACGGGTGCATCTTAGATATTAATGTTGTAAATGGTGTCCATCGAGTATAGCTATTTTCAATCGTCCGTCATGAACTGAGGGTGCAATTTGGATTGCATCAAAGTGCACCTTTGCGCGATGTTTGTTCCCGCCGTGAAGAACCCCATTTTTCTCTAATTTTTTAATAATTACTATTATATCATGTAAATTATAAATGCAATATATATTACAATATATCTTTTCATTGTATCACCAGAAAGAAAGGAAGATGTATTACAAAATCTGTAAAGAAGTTACTCGCACCTAAAGTATAATGGGGAAAATTGAAAGAGAGTCAGTTGACGGGTTTACGTCATTTGGTCGGAATATGTCAATCCCACGTAAGTCGTGACGCCGAGTTTGACATAACCCGACCAAATTACTTCGATTCCAGATCTGTATCTTTTTCACCTTCTCTAATTGTACAATCAGGGAAGCTGAAGCAGAGCCAGATTGCGGATCTACGTAAATTTGTCGTGTTGTGTCAAACCCAGCCACGACTAACACGGAATTGAAATATTCCGACCAAATACCGTAGGTCCGTCAACTGGTTTTTTTTTCAATCACCCCCATGATCATATTTTATAACATTAAACTGTACACAATAATGTTATTCTTTAATTTGAGCATTTCAGCAAAGTTAATGAGTGTTGAGTATTACTTGTGTATTATTTGTTGTGTTCTCTTATTTTTTTAATTATTTTAATTTTCATATTAATAAAGTATAATTATAATATGATCCGAAAGGTCAGAGTGCCACGTTAAAATCACGATTTTTGGTTACAGACTACGGTGCATGCAAAATACAATAATACGGTTATGGATCGCTAATAAATAGCCAGCATAATTTACTAAGCCTTGGTTCCGAAATAAAACCCAGTTGCTAGGGCTCGGGACGTCATCCGACGCCATATTGTATTGCTGTGCCAGTAGTGTGTGTATCACAACAAATGAACACTTAAGGGTGCGTACGAGTCCCCCTTATGGAGTTTGATGTGCGAAAATTCTTTTACAATTAACTCTATACAAGGGGCACATTCTAAAAATCCCTGCGGCCCTAGCATAGCGACCGAGAGAGTGTTTCTTTCTACAGCAATTATAGTAAAAGTGACGTTGAATTGACGCAAAGGAAATCTGTCAGTTTATCCCTACCATCTGTCACTGTCAGTTTGTCTACACTTTCATATGTCTACTGACGCTATGTTAGCCCTGCTGGTGTTGTTTCACTTTTGATTTGGCGAGCGAAGCGAGTCCTCTATAGCCCGCTGCCAGTACATGTTTGTGGTACACTTTACGGAAAAACTATAACAATTTTAGGTTTGGGCTTTAAGTCTAGTGATTTGTGTGAGTGTCTAGATGAGTTTAGATATAAAATAGTAATTATATTATCGATAGTAACTAGAAAAAAAATTGTACTAATAAATCCATCTATGAGCTTATGTAAATACCTTTAATTGAATAAGGATTTAAAAAAAAATCTATTTCGCTTCGACGTGTAATTGTAAAGATAAACTATACGAAGTGAGTATCCAAATGTACTCAGAACCATAAAATTTTATCAAAAAAATCCGTCACAGTCACAGAATTCTTTGGAAACCCAATGTCACAGCGTTTTAACAATCCCACGAGCCGCTAGTTATTGTAAATGAATCAACATTATGACGTCATCTGGGCGTTATACGGCCATCATACTGGGCTATATTTCGGAACACACCCTGTACATTTGTGCCTCGGTAGTGGTACAGACAAACACACAAACTCACTGCTCGCTGGCTGTGCGGATCCAAGTCCTTACGCTCCTTCAGCGAACCGCCAAGAAGCCGCTGAATCTACATACACATCGCAAAAACATGCAACTAATAACAAAAAAAAATAAATAAAATATGACTATACCACACATGCAATATGTATGTATGTGTGTAACAAGGATGTTGGCTAAATTTAGCGAGTATTTGAATATACTATTTACTAATATTATAAATATAAAAGTTTGTTTGCTTGTATCAATTAATTAATTTATTCATATCTTCGCTGTATGTGCCAATTTCAATATGTGGTTTTTTCGTTTTTTCGCTAAAAATAATCTCAATGTCGTTCTGCACATTCGAGATAAAACCATTTTTGTAATATATCGTGTTGTGGTATCAATAATTTTGTATTATTTTTTAATTTTCAATTCAATAACATGTTTTTTGTTGTTTCCCACAACCTGACCAAAATCACATATGGAACTTGGCGCTCGCAGCGACGATATATTAAGGACATCTCATAGTTTTCTAACAATAAGTATCGACTACCTCTGTGGCGCAGTGGTTGAGCACTTTGGTCGTTCACGCCGGGGGTCGCGGGTTCGAATCCCGCCGACGGAATAAAAAAGTTTTTCAAAGTTCCTGTGTATATGTATGTGTATTAAATATGTGTATCACGTAATAAAAATCTTAAATATGTGTATAGTATCAAAGTATTAAATATATTTCCATTGTCTGGTACCCGTGACACAAGTCCCTCGGGTACTTAGCACGGGCCCAGACTGACGTGATGTGAAGCGTCCATAGATATTATTATATTATAAGTATAAAGAAAATATGGACTATTCAAAAATATTAATTGAAGATAAAAAAAACTTAGCCAACTTCCCTATTCTCACACAGATTTATTCTACTCAAAATGCTAATGCTATTTATCAAACAAAATATATCATATTATATGACCTAGATGTCAACATGCTTAGTGCTTGTATGAAGTAACTAGGACTAGTGCTCAGCTCAACAGATCACACTGTGTCAATTATAACTGCACGATAAAAAATTACAAAACGATATGAAAATAAATATCAAAATTAAAATAAACGTTCAAATATAAAATATAAATCTTATAATATTTAATCTGATTCCATTACAAATATTTTATCATCGCTATACACCTTTGACCACCTGAACATGCTAGTATTTATTTTTATACGGGCTTTGTCCCACCACACATTCCCACCACTGCATCTCCTGTGTCGCCAGGATCGACGGCGGTATCCAACCACGAAAACCAGCAGATATGATCTCAGGGAGCCCGAGGGACGTGCTAAAGCTGTCTTGGGACCCGCAACGAAATTAATCAGAAGAAGATAGGAGGAGTAGGAAATGCCAATACATGCTAGTTTACCTATTCCTTATTTGGGGTTTAAGTCTGTCTTGTCTTTCTAAGTCGGTCATAATATTATGACAGTGCTTTAATATACTGCAGTCTTCCCCCCTTATTCATAAAAATCAAGGTTGGTCACTTTCTGTCGTGTGAAGTTTTCAATATTCCAGAAAAGGTCTGCGAATCTTGATTTGTTTAAGACTTGTGTTTAAATATTTTTATGATGGAGGAGGTTAATTTAAGTATACTTAGTTGGCCGTAGTGTGAAGACACCGTCATAAGCTGACCGAAATATAGAGACGCTGTTATTGCAATTGTAATAAAGGGTGACATTGTGATGACTGATGTCATGAGGGAACATGGACTGGATTATGGTGAACACGCATCTTTTAGAACCGAATCAGCTGAAGGCGGCAAGGGAAAAGAATTTCATGGCGGCCGTCCATCTCGCCGAGAGCTTTCGAGCGGGAATCTCGTGGCGAAATTCTCCAAGTGACTGAGAGGCGAGGCGAGTGCAACAATTCATACTCTCGCATTCGGGTGCTCTCGCTGTGTCTCGGCGAGAGTGTACACCCGCCATTAGAGTTCGATAGATTAAATTATGTCTCCGTGGTGTAGGGGTACAGAGCTCGGCTCTTGACCCGGAGGTCGTGGGTTCGATTCCCGCGTTGGAAACATGTTATTTCCAAGATTGGTTGGGGCAACGTAGGCTGATCACCTGATTGTCTGACTAGTGAGATAATCCATGTGTTGGACGGGCTTGTAAAAAAGTCCGACCTGCGCCTGATCTCTCACCAGTCGTGACGGTCGTCCGTCCCACTGGGTTATGAGAGTTAAGAAAGAGAGAGTGCTCTCGTGTTCAGCGCACAGACTTGGACACTATAAAATTACTCCTGCGTAACAGATTAACGACATCACGTAACAGATTAACGACATTTCAAATTCTGAAATTTAATCTCAAAATTTGAAATATTGATGTGGTTTTCGGTTTTAATTGTAAAATTGCAAATTTTGTGACGTTACAATAGTGAGGGGGGTCCTCAGAAACAAGGGAGGGGGGGAGGATGGGTCTAAAAACCATGAAATTTGTGTGACGTACTCTATGGATAGTCCCTTACTTTCATCCGCCACGTTGGGCTCGTTCGGTTTTGGTAAATACAGTGCAGTCACCATTATAGTCATGTCGGCACCGCCATATATATACGATGCGAAGGGTTCGGGACAGTTCCAGCTACAGACAAATATCTAGCTAGCTTGAAAGTCCAATATGGAGACACTGGACTAAACGACATATATATGAAAAAAATCAAACGGGGCAAACGAGGATTACCTGATAGAAAGCAACTCGCCCTTCGGATGTCGCCCATGGACATTTGCGACATCCGAAGAGTCGCAAGTGCGTTGCTGGCCTCTACGAGAAAATAGGAAATTCCCATCCTCTCATACAGGGATAGGGAAGTGAGGTGAGGCCGTGGTATCACTCCGGTCGAGCCGACCCATTCGTGCCGAAGCATGGATCTCCCACGGCAATGAGCATATCCGTATTATGTACTCGAGATCGGAAAATGTCTCGTTGGTACACGCCTCCACCGGGGTTCGAACCTGCACCCTCTCGAGTGCGAACCAAAGGTCTTACCCATTAGACCACAGACGCTCACGTTGCAATTACTTTTGGTACACTCAGTCATAGAGAGGTTGAAGAGAATCTTTAATACTTGTCGAAAACTACTGTATTGTTGTAACACTCGTATTGCTGGTGAGCCTGGTGATAACGGCAATCAATACAGGGTGAGGATTGAGGTCAAGCATCCGCGGCACGACGAGGAAAATTATATTCTATTAATAGTGTATATTTAGGACTATGTACGAATCATATCCACTATATGACAAGATAGGAACATCTGCCCTTAAAAGATCTGGGGAGCTCTCTGAATAAAAATTGAGTAGATGTCAACTCTGCTTGATAATAAGTTTTGATAGTTTCAAAGCAGTCTCTACGTACCATTTAGCTTTCAAGTACCACTAAATGGCATTTAGTTTTCACATTTTATTGGAACACTACTTAGAACACTTTCTAAATGGTTCTAATACTTCCCATACAATGTGAAAACTTTATAAGTCCCCATACAATGTCACGCACTTGAAAGCTACGTCTTGTTAAGGCACTCGATAAGTTATCTAAAAATAATTACCATTATGTTACTAATAGTTCCTGTGTAATTACAAAAACTCTATAATTATCACCTCATTACCACCGTTAACCAGACTGACTGTTAACCGCTAACTCTATCAACAAAAAGTTCAAGATAAAGTTATCATCATGGTGTCATTATAACTTTTAATCAGACAACAAAAAAGTAAAGTTTAATAATAATTGTAACGAATTGTTCGCAAGGTTCGTGAAGAAAAACTAAATTCTATTGTATCGCTCTGTCAACCATAAATTCCGATTGTACAATCAAAGAAGTTGAATCAGATACAGATTGTGGATCTATGTAATTAGGTCTGGTTATGTTAAACTCATCCGACAGATCACGACTTACATGGATTCGAAATATTCCGACCAAATGACGTAGGACCGTCAACCTCTCTTTCAATTTCCCCCATTATATATGTAACCTACTTCCGCTCAAAAGCGTTGTTTATTGGTATTATATTTATTTTAACCCTCGGAAACCTAAAATAGCGAGTTCGTACTCTCCGAAGGTAGACAATGGAAAAAGAAAAAGAATAATAATAATAAAAAACAATATATATACATACAATAACATAGAATAACATATTAAAAAAAAAATAATCATATTTATATATGTAATTGGTATAAACATTTACACATATGATATATTTTATATACTTTATTATTATATACATAAAAGCCCGAAGCGTGATGGACTGACATTAACAATAATGTTATATAAGTTGAATAAGAAGTTTGGATGAGATCCTAGGTACAAAAAACCTAATATAATGATTACAAACAAAGGATATGGGCGAAAAGCCTATAGATGTACCTTATTTTTAAATAAATAAATAAAAAAAAAAAACCCCTCACTGCCATCAGCGCCAAAATGGCGCAAATCAAATCGCCTTATGATGGCTAGGTTTATCGTCGGTACATACATACCTATACAACATATCTATAAATATAAAGGTTTTTTATATTTATAAATATGTTGCACCGTACATATAAAGGACTTTCTTGCTTAAATATGATTTTATTTTTTAAATGTTTTTATGTATTTGATCGTGCACAATAAAGCATATTTTCATTTCATTTCATATTGACATGGCTAACATAATATATTATCACTGATCTACTAAACAGTTGAGTATGTAATTTTCTATGTTCTCTACGCGCTTGTTCTATATCATCATCCGCGTGAAGTGTCTAACATAATATAAAATATAGCACTATTGACACGGATTCCCATGTAAAACGTGCTAATTTCTAAAACACTTTAGAAATTAGCACGTTTTGCATGGACACCGTAGATAGGTTTTCTTAGGTAGACAAAGCGGCAGGTTGACAATAGGAAATTTGTCAGTTTTTCTAAACTTTCGTCTGAGACTTTCGTCATGTAATGCTTTCTTTATATGATATTTAGGGAGTAAACGAGCAGACGGGTTACCTGATGGAAAGCAATAGCCGTGGATAGTCACGAGTGTAGACCGAAGAGTCCGAAGAGTCTCAACTTGACGATATCTTTAAAGATAAGGACACAAGGCCGCTAAGGGGACACATAGCGTTAGAGGCGGCTGGTGAAGGCAAGCATAATTCTCACAAATCGAAGTGAAAAACTTACTTGAATTCTTCATCCGTGTGACCATGTTTCTGTATGAACTCCTCGAGGCTGACCAGGTAGTCACTCTTGTCGAAGGTCACTATAGTGGCGTTGGAGTCCATCTCGTTCAGAGCTAGTTGGATGTTTGGGGCGCTTTTGCCGGTACAGAATATAATCTTAGGCTGTATAATGTTAAATGTGTTCACTATTTCCACTGGAAAAGAAAATATAAGTCGTATAATGGGGGAAATTGAAAGAGAGCCAGTTGACGGACCTTTGACATATCATTTAATCGGAATATGTCAATTCCATGTAAGCCGTGATGAGTCGGTTGTGTTTGACTTAGCCCGACCAAATTACTTAGATCCATGATCCGTATCTGTTTCAACTTCTCTGATTGTTCATGACCTATGTACGATATTGTAAGTATTCAGAATATTCTAAACTGTTGTTTGATATAGAAATTTCAATCCCGAGAAAGATCCACGGTTAAATATTAATGTTTCGGAAAATGCATGACTCATGACGGCAGTCTTGTGCGTTCAAATTTTAAGTACCTAAAATAAGTTGTATATTTCTTTATTTATGAAATAGATTTCTTTCAAAGTAAAACACTTTATTATATGTAGTACCTTTTTGAGGTCAATATAATAATGTGTAATTTTAGTTAATTTTGTATTTACTTTATAATTATTACAGTGTGAATTTATTATTTACTAATCGAGTGTATTTCGTGTCATTGTCTGTGCCAAAAAATCTGGGTAATATTAAATTTATTACACACTAAGCACACGTTTAAGTACTTTTTATAGGTTAAATTATTTTGTCATTACTATCGAAAAATTCAATTATTTCTACAATATATCCGAGGACTTAGGTAGCGTTCTCGTACTAAATAATAAAAATTAACTGAAAAAAGTGCTTATGTAATGCAATAAAATCATTAATATCTTTTTTCTCACACTACATAATTATGCTAGCGACGTGAAGGCACTAAACTCATAAGCGAAATTATTAACATAATATGATGTCTAGTGCCTACTAATTATATTCATACTACACCGCCGAATATTTTAGAACCACATTTTTGGCTGTCGACTAAAATTATTATAATAATTTTTATAAGCACCTATGAAAATCTTTTATTTTAATTAATTTTGAACTAATTTAAATTTTCGATTTAAGGGATAGGAGCAGGCTACGGGTCATCGTGGTGCCTACGTCGCGATAGCTACTCATGTACGACATCGACAGTCTCACAATCATCGTGTAGAACGCCCTTAAAGGGCGGCGTGAACAAACATTCCGCAAAGGTGACTTCTCCGAAAAGTCTGAAAGTTTGCGGAAGGTCAAAGAATTTTCGCGTCGTTCCATTTTCAATCTTACGCCATGAACTAAGGGTGCATCTTAAGAGGGTTCCAGATGGCATGAACATCACGCCACCGACAAACTGTTTGACAAACACGACCTTGATGCAATCCAAATTGCACCCTCAGTCGATGGAGTAAGATTAAATTGAGGGTGCATCTTGGATATTAATGTTGTAAATTATGTTCATCGAGTATAGCTATTTTCAATTTTCCGCCATGAACTGAAGGTACAATTTGGATTGCATCAAGGTCATGTTTGACAAACGGTTTGTCAAAAATGACTTTGATGCAAACCAAATTGCACCCTCAGTCCATGGCGTAAGATTGAAAATTTAATAATCAAAAATTGTTTGATCAACAGACTTTCCGCAGAAGTCACATTTGCTGAATGTTTGTTCCCGTCGTGTAGAACCTACTTTACTCTTAATTACCTAATCAAATCTTTATACTCACTCACACCCAGGGTGCTGTCAACGGGCGCGACCACGACGCCCGTGAGCAGTCCGGCGTAGAAGGGCACTGACAGGTGCAGGTTGCTGGGGCTCATGATGGCGATCACGTCGCCCGTGCCCATGCCCACGTTTCGGTAGCTGGTCGCGCACGACATTGATAGTCTCAAGATCTCTCCGTTCGTGATCGAGCCACCTGTCGGGCCGTCGATCTGTAGATATCATGTTTATAATACGGTATTCTATTAAAAAATATTTAAAAAACACTACAAAAAAAACATCCGAAATTGCGGCTTTACTGCTAGAAGCAGTTTCGGCCAGGCAACGAAACCTAGCTTATGACATAGTCGTACGTCATAAACTGTATTTCTTAGCCTTAGTTCAGACACGGCGCGATTTCAGAATCGCATGGAAATCGCGCGGGTCTTATTTATATGAGTTACTAGCTTTTGCCCGCGACTTTGTCCGCGGACAGGACGGTTTTTTTCACGAATTTTTTTGTCGCCATTTAAGG
>JAOTAV010013771.1:0-25812 GCA_026546445.1 Cyclargus thomasi | reverse complement strand
TTTATTATATGATACATATATTTAATACACATCCAAGACCCAGGAACATTGAAAAACTTGCTCCGTCGGCGGGATTCCAACCCGCGACCCCCGGCTTAAGCTACCAACTCTACAACTACTCGTTTACCAACTGAGCCACAGAGGTCGTCGTAAAATAAAACATTGCATACCTATAGAATGCAATGAAATGAGGAGAACACCTTGAAAATCACACATGCAACCAAAAACTACAACTCTCCTTACAGACCTACATCTGGAGGTGTGTTCGACCCAAGTTCGAAGTGCAATTACATCAAACGAACTGTTACATTTCCGTGTTAGTATCAGCCACAAGAACTGTAAGGAATAATAAGAGAATTGGCAGACGATGGGCGAATGTCGATCTCTGCCAAAATCTCACTCATAAAAGTCACAAACAAACCATTAAGCTTTTCGTGGAAGAGATGAAACAAAAGACAATTTATCGGCGATGTTATAATAATAGGTGAGTGTCACGTTGATATCGGTCAGTCGAATTCTGCATCTGAAACGACGATTTCGGAGAGCCATACACGCAACACAAGTATTCAACTGATTGTCCGTCATCCAATCAACTGGCTATTCGGGGGACCTAAAAATGTCGTAACAGCAACATTGCAAAGGAATTGCTCTACAATACGTTTTGGTACATTTTTTCAAAAATCGAATAAATTTGATAAAAAATATTTACTTCAACATCAATTTAAATTAAAGGGATGGAGATGTCGGTTAAAATGACTTCTGTGCATCAGACATGATCGATCAGAAGCGATGGATGTCAGTAGTGACTGTCATAACTCACAATACGAATTACGTGATCTAAATTAAGCCAAGGTTGTCTGCAGCAAGGACTAGCCACGTTGCCTCTAAAATATATACTTCCAAATATAGAACGAGTGTGCAACGAACCGAATAAACAACATCATTTTTATGGCAGGAAGTTAAAGAATCAAAAGAAAACCTTTCTTCAATGGTGGTCGCAATGGTTCAAACTACGCCAACGATCTCGTCTGAAGGAGTCTGCTTATAGCGACATTGCTCTAGCGTCCATGTCGTCGCCGATATGTAGTGGCGTAGAGCAAAATGAAACCTGTCGCCTATGGCATACGGTGGTATTTTATCTGGCTGAAATAATTTCGGTGGCGATGGCGGCGTACTATCTACAAACGGCGTAAGATCGCACGTGTTGTTTTTTGTAAGAATAAAGATTTTTATTTATTTAAATTTCACTATTCGACGTATCTTCCAATGATAGCTTTAACAATCGACCTGGACGCGAAGTGAAACTCGGTGTGCTCAGATAAAGCTGTCATGATTTAGAGTGATTAACCTTTCCAACTCCAGGGTCATCTATTTACAAGCACAGTGCCGTGACCCGGCCGTCTCACGAAACCACGAAATACGCTTATTAAATTAAAACATTTGTGTAGGCGTACTATAAAAGCATAATCCTGTATGGTAATAAAAATAAAATAAATTCGTTAATTGGGACTAAATTCTTAGAGGACTGGAAAGTATTTAACATTCAGTCATTTTTTATTACGATTTTCAAATAACTATTTTAAGTTCTGTAATCTTGTGTGAATCATAGAATAGAAAGCCTAAAATCCTTCTGGATTGAAAGTTAAAAGTCCACTTAGTAAATAATTGTGGTGTCTTGAAATACAGGCTTCCTGCCTAGTTTAGGTACCAGTCTCCCACGACAATCTATATGTATTACAGTCTTGCATAAGCGTTGAAAATCCTTGTAACAAAATAAACATTCTATTTATAAAAATATATATAACTTTTTCCTGCGGCTTCGCTCGCGTGGAATTTTAAAATGGCGTAAAAATACGAATGTCCATTAGAAATATGATATTTTTTGGAGTCGAAAAGGCTAGCTGCCTGTTACTCATACTTTTCATCTATACCAAAAATAAAGTCGATCGGTAGCTTCGTGAGGGCGCGAAGAAAGGACAAACAAACAAGCAAACAGACTTAGTACCATGAGTTTCTGCGAAGCATTTCGCACAAACACTCGTGGTGACGTAGAATAGCCACGAATATAGAGAGAGCGCCTTGAACGTTATCTGTTAGGGAAGCGCGGAGCGGGATATAAATAGAACGCCGACTGATTACAGCTACTCACACAAAAATGAGAACACGCGCTAAAATAGAACTTGTCACAACAAACAAAACACTTCCTTCACATTAACATTCATTGTTGTCCTACATTATATTTTTTAAGAAACTCCATAAAACGATGATAAGGTTCAGCTGAACCAGAATATATTTTTTGTACTTTACATATAAATACGAAACAAATAAAGATAACCCATACTTCCATACTAATACATATTATTAATTCGAAAGTGTGTTTCTCTGTCTGTCTGTCTGTTACGTATCCACGTCCAAACCGCTGAACCGTTTTTGCTGAGGTATGAAGATACTTCGAGTAGTGGGGTAGGTCATAGAACGTTTTTTATCTAAAAAATATACAGTTTCCGCGCGAAATAACATTTTTCATTCAGAGTTGCGAACGTAAACCCGGGTGGCGTGTACCAATGAGACATTCTCCGATTTCAAGTACATAATACGGATGCTCGTTGAGATGGGAGAGCCATGCTTCGGCACGAATCGACCGGCTCGACCGAAGAGATACCACGTCCTCACAGAAAACTGACGTGAAACGGCGTTGCGCTGTGTTTCGTTCAGTGAGTGAGTTTACCGGTGGCCCAACTTCCCTAATTCCCCTATCTTTATTCCCATTTCTTATTCCCTCATGTGTCGACGGGCGACGGCGACGGCAGTTGCTCTCTATCAGGCAACAAGTTTGCTCGCTTGCCCCCTATTTATCATTAAAACAAAAACTTAGTATGCAATGCAATGCGTAAATGAAACGTCGGTTCAATTGGTGGTCGGCATCGGGTATTTTCATAGTAACGTATATTCTGAAGGGTGACGTAACAACAACAAGTGTCACAGTTTATTAATAACATCGACGTGCTCGACTGCGTTAAGAACTGTTTGTACTTGTTAACTTTTTGTATTTTAACTTTGTTTGTACTTTAATATTATAACTTCAAATATAAGGAGGCCGATGTCCAAACGCTTTTTTTCGTTTTCTATATTTTATTAATGAAATTAGCGGGCAAGCGAGCAGACGGGTCACGTGATGAAAAGCGACTGCCCTCGCCCATTGATACTTGTAACATCAGAAGCGTTGCAAATGCGTTGCCGGCCATTAATTGAAGGAATCGGCCACGGGAATAGACATAGGGAATGAGGTGTAGAGAGCTGGTTCCTCCGGGCTTTGGTAAACTCACTCACTGAACGAACCACAACGTAACGCTGGTTCACGCCAGTTTTCTGAGGCCGTTCACTTCGGTCGAGCCGGCTCATTCGTGCCATCGTTTACATTGGCGGTGGCGATTTGACGACCTCTGTGGCTCAGTTGGTAAGCGCGATGGAAGCTTATGCCGGGGGTCCGCGGGTTCGAATCTTTCCTGGGTCTTGGATGTGCATTGATATTATAGATTATTATTATATGTTACACGAAGGGAGCGTATTCCCTCTTAAGCGGACAGCGACGCACCTTGACGCGATCACGTTGAAAAAGGTAGTGGAATTGGTGCACACTGCACAGGGTGCGCGGGAGTCGGAGCAGGGTCCTAAAGGTGATGGGGGAGAGAATCCACTACGCTATCCATTGCAGGCTCACTGAGCTACTTGTCTGGGTATCGAAACGAGTTGCTGTAATACGAAAGTAACTGTACTCGTATGCATGAAATTTTAATTTTCTTTCAATTACCTGCTTTTTTTCATGTTATCGACTTATCTGTGGCTTTATATATATTATATTATGTTTTAAATAAATTTAAACGAAGAAAAGGTTCGGCACAAATGGGCCGACACTTCCATCGTCGATTGTCTGGCACTCTTGCCGTGTTTAGCAGTTTAAAGTTCGCTACTTTAGCAACTAACCTTATTTGTAGCTTATCTATAGGACACTTTACAGGACCATACCTGAAAATAAAACGTAAGAATTAGCAAAATATTCCAGCTTAAGGCTATAACAGAGATTTTTCATTATAGTTGAGGTTCACAAAACCAACCAACAGTTAAAAATAGAATGAACATAAAATTATTAGCATACTCTATTACATGTGTGTATTATTATACGATTTCTTAATTACACGCGAACTAAGCCGCGGAGAAATGCTCGTTTTTGGCCGTGGCTTCTCTCGTTTTTTTGATGACCTCTGTGTCAAAGTTGGTAGGCACGTTGGTAGCTTAAGCCGGGGGTCGCGGGTTCGATTCCCGCCGACGGAACAAAAAGTTTTTCAATACTCCTGGGTCTTGAATGTGTATTCAATATGTGTATGATAAAATACAAATAAATATGTGTATAGTATAAAAGTATTCAATATATATCTCCGATGTCTGGTACCCGTAACACAAGTCCCTCGGGTACTTACCACGGGACCAGACTGACGTGGCGCGAAACGTCCATAGATATTACTATTATTATTATTTATATAGATGGTAGGGCAACGGCGAAAAAAAATCCACGTCAACCTCTCTAAAGTGGTCTTAAACAGTTTCGACTTTCCTCCATGTATATTGTCACGTATTACTTAGTATGTGATATCTCAGAGACTGAGGCCTAGACTATCTGCCATCTATATACAAGACTCCAGTGTCTAGAGACCTAGGTGTAATATTTATAGCGCGGTAGGTATTTCTGTGAGTGCGCAGCGTGTTTCCGCATGGAGCTTCGCCCCGCTATTTCTGGACGAGGCTACTTTCAATTGCACGGAAAAATCGCACGACAATGCGTTTTACGTCACTACCAGCTTCACTTTATAATATTTTTTTTATAAAAAAATAAAGGGGCAAACGAGCAAACGGGTTGCCTGATGGAAAGCAACAAATAACGATATGAAGTTAGAGCTTATAAGTTTCGGTAGTCATTTCGTTAGTTCCGCGGCAAAATTATCTTTATGTAAGTTTTTAGCAAAATCAATTGAACTGCCAGTAAATATATCCTTTCAAAACCTCATACGCCAGACATCACCCATGCTATATGGCCGCTCGGAACGTTCTGCGACACTCATGTCATACCGTCAAACTTGTATGCAGTACCTACCGAAAACGCAGTACGCGATAGGGGGGCGCACGGGGGCGTTATCACTTCCGGCGAGGTCAACGCCCTTCCGACGTTATCGGTCAGCTGAGACGACGTCACCGCACCCGACCGGGACTGAGTATATACTGTAATATGCGCGTACGCATCAACAAAGTACTACGATACGTTACGCACATGCGCATCAATATATGTGCAGAACACTCTGCTCAAAAGCGTTCCAAGTTTTGAAGCTATTTAAAATGCTGACTGAGAGTAATTTTCGCTAAATTTTTCAATTGATCTGAAGCTTCGCGAACAGCAAGTTGTCTTCGCATATCAGAAAGTCATTATGTTACTGCAATAGCAGGTTTACTTACATGCAAAATGAGAAAAAAGTACTATTTGTTATGTTATATGATGTTTCCGATTAAAGACTTAAGTTGAAGAAGCGAGTAACTAACATTTTAAAAACTGCCGGATTTTTGGTTAAGAGGACTTTTTAGAACTGATAAAATGATTTTGCTGTATAGCTAAATAGACAAGCTAGATAATGAAATCTCTAAATAACAAGATTCATCAAAAACTTTATAGGAAAAAAATTAGTGTGAGTGAACGTACCCACTAGACCGCGGACGTTAAAAACGCTCCCACTTAAGACTTCAATTGCATTGCTGTTGCAATATAAAAAATATATACGACCTCTGCCGTATACGTGGGGTGGCGAGCAAAATTTGGTCATACAAGCTTTCAGGCGCTTCGTATCTTAGGGATCGCCGGCTGCGCGATATATTACCGAAAGCCACACACACACATAAACAAACTAACGTTGTATTAATAGCGGGAAAACCATGGCGTCGTCTATATATAGACGACTATCGGCCCGGTTTCGACATTTCCTACTACACAAATAGAACTCCGCGCTCTTTTACTCCTTTTGAACCTTATTTTCGTGGTGGTAAAGTTAAAATCTAACTGACGTCCGCACCGCGTCTATATATACCGCATTCCTGTTTACATTATGTATTGAATATATAATGTGCGTATAAATAAAACGTATTTATCTAGACGACATTCCTCTCGCAATACGCCGCCCACACATCGGTGTTGCCAACGTACAACTGTATGTACTAATACATATAATAATTAGGATATCGTCCGGCGACCGCGCGTCTGGCCGCAGCCGCCCTCGTCGTTACAACATACAACATGATATAACGCGCCCGTCGTATCATCAAAGCTAACCCACTTGCAATTTTTTCAATCAAAAATCAAAATCTTTTTATTCAAAATCAGTATTCAAAGTACACTTTCTGAACGTCGAGACTACGGCGCCTACCACCGGTTCGGGAACTAACCCGGCGAGAAGAACCGGCGTAAGAAACTCGAACGTACTGTTATTTTCCACCTTTTACCCAAAAGTTGGAAAATAACAATATTATGTATTAAAGTTAACGTAACAAACAATAATTCCTCAGTTACGTAAATAATTGTTAGCAAGAACAATACGTTACATTTATTACAATGTACTTGTTTATAAAATCATTTAAAAAAAAACAAAGTAAACAATCTAAGAATCCTACAATCTTTTCCTTTTGGACGGTTCTCTTGGTCGCTTGTTTCCTAACTAACTTAGGCTACTATTGGTGTTAAAATAATCGTATTTTCGGCGATTTTCGAATTACCACGAGAGCGAAGCCGCGAGAAAAGTTAGTAATTACTAATTGTTGGCCGCGAACAGAACGTTTCGAGCGCGCAGAAACTATACTCCGGGAAACGTACATTTTTCAGTTCTACTGTGACAAATGTGATAAACAAACATGTCCTGTTTAGAGTATTTAATAAACCGTTTAAAGGAGTATTAAGTACATATACACGAATAAGGAAAATAATTTAAAATTCTAAATTATAAATATGACCTTCTTGAGCGCGAAACTAACATATAAAATACCTCATTTGCATAACATAACAATTATAATTTATATGAATTCCTTGTTGATATTTAATTAACAAAAAGTCTGAATTGCTAGAACTACTGGGTGACAGGATTTGCAAAAACGGTTTTACACAATGTAATAAATAAAAAATCTTTAAATTAAATTTTATTTTTTGTTATATTTGATATAAGGGAGTAGCGTGTAATACAAAAATATTATTTTAAAATATGCTTTAATCTTGTATATCATATTTTTAATAAATAAAACTCTACGCACACTACAATATTTTGACATGACACGATAATCACACACGAAATTAAACTCTTTTGTTTATGGTTGAAATCTGTAAATTTTTTAAATAAAATTTAATAGTCTGGTAGCTAGGTAACGAGACCGTTATGCCAAATTGAAGTATGTGATTGAATTATATTTTTTATAGTTCCTCTTCCTCTGATATATTTATATTTTCTTTTATATTTTCTTTTGTAGGTCCTTTATACGATGGTAACGTTAGTAAAACTTTTAAATGTTAAATATTTTTGGTCGAATTTTGACCTCTGCTACTAATCCATAATACCAGAAGTGTACGCGTAGCGCGTCTACGAACTACGGGTCTACGCCGCTACGAATCTTCGTAGTACGGGAGTTAAGGGGCTAGTGGGTGCAGGGTACAGGGTTTTTTCCCACCAATTCTCTAATAATAATATTTTGATTCATAGTTACTATAATAAACATTATATTCGGGGTAAAATAATGCATTTTTCATAGTTTATTCTCGGATAGTTTTGGACACATAAAAAAGACAGTTAAGAAGACAATTCTTCCCCGTCTTTCTCTGTGTCCAATATCACCTATTACAGATTGTAATTGTACGGTTCCCGTACTCAACATCGCGTACAATATATTTAGCGATGTGTGTACGCTAACAATGAACGTCAACCTTAACCGAGTTGCGCGGGCGCAGCGCGGGTTGCGACACCGGCGCGGGGCAAGGTGACGCCAGAATAGTGCACTTGTGCAACCGCCACCCTCCCCACCCTCTCGTCCCAGGTGGGGGCTACCAGCAGCCGGCACCAAGAGCCGTTCATGTCGTCGCCGATATGCAGTGGCGTAGAGCAAAATGAAACCTGTCGCCTTTGTCATACAGAGGCATTTTGTCTTGCCGAAATAATCACGGTGATGGTGAACGAATCGCGTTGAATGTCAGTAAACGCGAAGCGCGTTGACGGCCGAATGTGAAAAAAAAACTCACAGTCGGCACTCATATGTTTATAGTTTACCGTGAAAGTAGCAGTACATAAAGACAATCGGCTTTAAACTTGTGTCGGATTATACGGTAAAGTTTGTTCGCTGGTATTTTGGCCATCATGGCGTACGTCAGAATTAACATGGTAACATTTTTTGCAGGAAAAGGTTTTTGTGATTCTTAGTTATAATTTAATTAATATGTAATTAATTTAGTTTATTTCAATATACACAATTTGGTTTATAGTGAATAGCTTTAATTAAATGATTTAATCTTATATAGCAATTAATATGGAATAAACCAGAAGAACCCAGTTTAATCTAGTTGCAACAAAAAACTGTCAAAAAAACATGTCCTTTTTTATATCATAATAATAAATTATGCGAAATTTACGGCAATTAGCATTCTGATCATAATAAATTTTAGCAAAGGCCTTTTTTAACACGAGGCTAATTTTTCAAGCTACGATAAGCTAGTTCTCTTTTAAACTGTTTGGGTTGGCTGACCATGGCTTGTCAAGAGGTTCATTCAGTTTAATAGCGTAAAAATTAAGCTAGTTTTATATATACACGAAGCCAGAATTACCAGCTCGATAGATTGCTATCCTAGCTCGAACACGCTAAATGTCCAAGAACAGAAAATCCGACTGCAGGAATCAGTACAATTTAAAATTCAAGTAATGTATATTTCAATAATGGCTGTTTAAGACCTCGACCAAATAGGGAAGAAAAATTTTTTGAAACCTCACAATTTTGAATTCATTATCCGCCATTTTGATTTAATTTTTTTTTAATTTACCCAGTGCCACTTGGTCTATCAAGACGAATCTATCGATACCTCATACGTAAAAAAACAAGAAGCCGTTTAGGCTGCAGAGCGTGACAAACAATTATACATACATACATACTCTTGAAAAACATAACCCTCCTGGCAGTCGGGTAAAAACTAGCCCCGTTTATTCTGGGCATCACTCTAGCTAAAGTCTAGTGTGATTCTAGGTTAATGCTAGCAGGTCTAACTAGTGTACCCATAAGACACGTTGACCCAAAGCATCGCTTCCTTATCCTATTGAATCTCGCGCATTCCCGCGCGCGCTAGGCCACGGGATTATCTGGCGCCGCGCCAACTGGTGCGCCGGCGCAGAGCAACCCCCCCACCCCCCTGTCACCCTCTAACAATCCCCCCTCAGTACAGCGAGCGAGGAGCTCCGAGATTGACCTCGCGTGAATCACGCGGGTTGAGACGATTAACACCTCGAGTAGTCAATGCGGGTGTGTGGGTACTATTTTCGGCCTTATTTAGTCTGAATTAAAACTAAGAGGGCATTAAAAACCTAAGCTATTTATGATGAACTTCTCAATTATTTTAAACAACTTTAGATTTCATTGTCACTTTTACATAATTATGAACGGCATATCAAAAAACAAGCCTTGTCACACAGCGATAACCATGATGCACTATCGTCCCAGTTCACAAATGACGTCAGGCAGAAACATTCATAATGCGGTGAAACATTTGGCAACGAGAGCTGCACCGCACAGCTCACCGTGCATATGTAGTATGCAGACTCTGCATCAGTCAGTAAAATATACGGCTGAAATATTGCTATTACTTTTGACTTATATCTCTTTGGAGAGTCTTTGGAGAGTCTCGTTAAGGTCTTTAAGAATTTGTAGAGTTCACTGGAGTTTAGAGTGATACTGAATTCAGAACTCTTAAGATACCTAACCGAGGCTCTCTAAAGGGACCCCGACGTGATTGAGTTCATATACCGAAGCACCTAAAAATCTTCTAAAACGTGATTCAGAATTATCGTGCAACATCTGGATATCTTTTGTACGACTAAATAGTGAAGTGGAACAGACGAGAGTCTTTGAATTTGATTTTTACAATAAAAACGCTTCCCAGCTAACATTCTTTATATTGCGTGGCATCAAATTTTCCCGTAACGTTTTGCTATGTACGTGAATAAAAGGCTGTAAAGGCCATGGTCATCTATACCCGAAACTCATTCCGGTGGCAGAAGCCAGGCTCGGCGTAAAAGCGACCGATATAGAAGAGAAATTAACTTAGGCCTTTTGCGCCGCTGCTGGCGACCGTCCAATCAGGTGCGGCGCTAATAATACTCGGGAACATGTCCCCTTATAGCCTAACCAGAATAGCCGGAGAATTGTTGATCCGCTCGGCTCCGCGATGGAAATAGCCGGACAGAAATACGTCCGCGGAGCGCGACCCTGCCACTGGAGTGGCTTATGGAACGATTTTATCGGATGCTTTATATGATATATAATTATTATTATGAACAGCCAAGTCTCAAACTGCGAGACAGAGGCATCCCCTCCTTTCTTCGAGAGTTCTCGATTCTGTGATGAGTTTGTCCACTATTTGACAAACGAATATATAATTGCGTTACAGGAATGGGGATAGGCTTTATCGGTTTCAACTTACCTGCCTCGATGCCTATCGCATCTGTTCCGGTCTTAAAGAGTATGTAACTTCTTAAGACAAAGAGGAAACAACAAGAAAATGACCATCTTCCCAACCGAGCAAACGACTCTATTAGCGGCAACTAAACCATTGTTTGGTCTAAACTGTGCATGCGATTTCGTATAGTCACGGTTGACATCGCATTATAATTGGCAAAGTCGTTTACAACCCAACATCCAAACAATAGAACCGCGCGACGCAAATGTAGTACAACACGATGTTTGCCAAAATGTCACTTCAAAGCTTCTATTACATCACGGCAGAGCTCATTAGGCTAACGTTATTAGGTCCGACCACGAGCAATTTCCAACGACGTATTCGCTACTCCGACTAACATTTTTCATACGACAATAATACTTTTGTGTATCCCATTGAGAATTTTTATTAACCGGCAGATGGAATAAACGAAAGAGAGAAGAAAGGAGGAGGTCTGGGCGGCACTAGCATTATAGTAATGTTAAGTTTCAGGGGCGCTGCCGTCAGATTGCGGTCCTGTATCGATTGGTCGGGTTCAATAGTAGTCATAATCCGTTTTTGCTAGGTAACATAACGCGGCATCTTCCTATGAATCAACATTTCCGATAGCAAAATGCTTGAGCTGCAGTGGGATCATAAGAAAGTTAAAGTTCAGGGGCGCTGACGTCAGGCGCGGCGGGCGCGAGCGCAGCTTCCGGTCGCGGATATAGCCGCCCGCCCACCGGCACATCCGGCACGCGAGCCCGCCCGCCTCCGCGGCACAGGTGCCGACAACATATTGAACAATCGGAGAAGCTGAATAGGATTCAGATTGCGAATATATAGTAAATTGGTCGCGTTATGTCAAACTCAGCTTCCAGATCACGACTTACATTTTGCTGTGGGAGAGCCATGCTTCGGAACGAATGAGCCGGCTCAACCGGAGTGATACCACGACCTCACAGAAAACTGACGTGAAACGGCTTTGTGCTGTGTTTCGTTCAGTGAGTGAATTTCCCGGTAGTCCAACTTCCCTAATCACCTATCCCTATTCCCATTCCCTCATAAAGGCCGGCAACGCACTTGCGACTCTTCGGATGTCGCGAGTGTCCATGGGCGACGGCAGTTGCTTTCCATCAGGTAACCCGTCTGATCGTTTGCGCCCTAAATATCATTAAAAAAATAGTAATATATTTCGACCAAAAGACATCAGGGTATACAGTCATATTTTGTGGCACGTTAGTCGCAAGTGCAATCCTAGTTCTGATCGCAGAGAGTTGATTACTAGGTAAGTACGGTACGTCTTCAGATGTTTCGCATTTTTCTCAGGCATTCTTAACGCAAACAATTTTTAACACAACTGTTTTTGAAATCGGTCTTTGTACATCATTTAGCACTGACTTTAAATAAAAAAAAAACAATAACTTTGTGACAATGAACTGGGTAAAAATCGTAAAAATGATTTACTGCCACAAAAATTAACGGCTTTTAGGCAGAAAATTTTGCTCAACGAACTTGTATTAAACAAAGGCTGATAATGTAAACTTTATCGACCAACATGTTAAGTCGATTCCTTCGCTGAGTCGTAAAAGGACAGACAAAGACAATTTCCCAGGATATTTCCCAGGAGAGTTATCACATTGTTTAGGTACAGCCAACCCACAGCACAGTGTTCTGCAGAGCGTGGGTGTGCGGTGCCCTAGACCTTCTGCCCACGCACTTGGGGCAGGTCAGGCCCGCACGCCCCGCCCGCCCCGCCGCCCGCCCAGCTATGTCTGTTTGTTGAACTGCGACATTTTGTTGTAATCGACCCCCGCAACGTTCTCGCCCACCCGATTCATTTAATTTAATAACCACTTACATGTGATGAATAAATTATTATTTCAACAAACACAGCATTACTAAATAAAAAATCCACTAAATAGCTTTAACGATAACAGCTCATCTTTTAGAAGTCCTAAATAACACATAAAGTCATAAGATATTTTCGCCGAAACAATCAATAAACACCGGAACGCAATTTATTGATTTTTTTAAAAAAAATTTTTTTGGATACCCAAATTCTTTTATTTCAATTTCAAGACAGATTTCAGCAGCCCCGAGATCAAATGAAGAATGAAAATGTTTGTTTGAGAAGAAGATGAAGGTTTTCGTAGTTAAATACCGCCGTCGATCCTGGCAAACCGGCAATACAGGAGTAGTAGTGGGAATGAGTGACGGGCCAAAGCCCGGTAAAATATAGTGTTGAGAGCTTGTTTCACTACTTCCTAATGAGTGGCATATAGGGTTTCCACATGTTACACTTGAAGTATAGAGAATCTGTCAAATTTGTTGCGGAAAATCTATCCAACACTCATCACAAAGGCCAAAAGATTCTGCTCGACTAATCTACCGCGTCGTGTTAGTTCATGGGGTTTCTCTACTAAACGTGTTACGCGTCAATCGCACTGACTCATAAGTTTGCTCTACATACAGTCATACACACACACACACACACACACAACCCTGGTCCCATTAGAAGGTCAGCAGGCAGGAAGCAGGAGCGTGGGGACCACCTGCCGGACAATTACCGACAATTATAGACGTCATGTACACAATGCGCGCTGTGGGAACGACGAGCTCATTACATAAGATTCGGTTATCGCGCAGTTTAACCGGGACTAAATGTCCTTCTCCGGGTATCGTCGTATCAAAATCGTGAAGAAAAAAAACAGACAGAGAGACACACTTTCGCATTTAATATTAGTATATTGTTAAACAAAACTACTACTATCTCCGCTAGTTTCGGTATATTTGGGCCAATTGGGATGGTCACAAGGGGCACTAAACAAGTATGTCTTGTAGCTTTCATAGCGATAGTTACTACGTAAATTATTAACAGATCTGGCCTATTCTCCACGTGGAAAGTTTCTTCGCATTACTAGCACACGAGGCAGCTTGCGAGACATCCCTTTTTCTACTGTCGGTTCAGATCTATTCTTACGACTAAAGATGGGCACAAAAAGAAAACAAAATTAGAAAGAAGTCTTCATTACTTTCAAAACAATTAAGCAATTTCTATTTTTTTCCCGGCGCAAATTACATTATTTACTTTTATTTGTTTTAATTAATATTCATTTATTGTAATTTATCACAATTATTACTTTGTCATTGTTTTATCTACCCAACATTTTGGGTAGATACCGGGTATTGGGGGGATACCGGGGATTGGGTATTTACCGGGTTTCGCTTTCATTTTGTTTGACATTCGCATCTTAAGGATAGGCCACCAACGCTTTAACAAGCTGAAGTTAGTGCATCTAGCTGGTCAATAACTCACCAAGTCATTATACCAAGCTATTATATAAAGGTCTTGATTTAGCGCGAGGCGTTTCCAAATATACCACTCTACCCATCTGGTCGGGCACGTAGACAGCCAAAATCGTAAATATGTTTATGGGGTATAAAACTATAATAGTCATTAATACGCTATGGGCATATTTGTAATGGGGACGGACGGTTATTGCATCGTCGGCGAGACGGGAGATCATAAATCTTATTTCGCCACGATATATAAAGGATTCAGCACGAAGGGGTCGGCTCGACCGTAGAAATACCACGTTCTCAGAGAACACCGGCCTGAAATAGAGAGTGAGTTTACCGGAGGCCCAGCTTCCTACCCGCTGTTCCCTTTTCCTATAGCCTTAGCCTCTTCCCTCATAAAAAGTCAATAATTCTTGCAGTCCCTCTGATGTTACAAGTATTCATCGGCGGCAGCTACTTTTCATCAGACGACGCGTCTGCTCGTTTGCCCCCGTGTTGTTCACTGTTCAGTTATTTTCATCCCCGTATGTATGGAGGAGCCGTAACTATTATGAGTGATTCATAATTAATGAGAGGTATATTTTAATGGTCGCTAAAACGCACGTGTAGCCGACTGGGCAGCACCGAGTCGCGTGGCGTTATTCCAAGACGAGAGAATTAACTAATGACACTTATTTAGACTTAAATAATCCACACTTTTTACAGACTCAAATATGTGTCTGTCTGATGCCCCTTTACGCCTAAACCGAACAACCGTATTTGCTGTAGTTTTGTATTTTTTTATGATATTTAAGGGACAAACGAGCAGACGGGTTACCTGATGGAAAGCAACTGCCGTCGCCCGTGGACACTCGAGACGTCCGAAGAGTCGCAAGTGCGTTGCCGGCCTTTATGAGGGAATAGGAAAAGCGGATTAGGGAAGTCGGGCGGTTTCGCGCCAGTTTTCTGTAAGGTCGTGTTATCGCTCCGGTCTAGCCGGCCCATTCGTGCCTATTACGTACTTGAGATTGGAAAATATCTCAGTAGTACATGCCTCCACCCGGGTTTGAATCTGCACCCATTCGAATACGAACCAAAGGTCTTACCCACAAGGCCGGGGACGCTCTTGGATGGAGATACTTTGAGTCCCTAGGAAGGACATAAGATACTTCTCATCCTGGGAAACGGTTTGTACGCGATAAAAATTCTGGCGCAACGAATTTGCGGACGTCATCTAGTATATGAATATAAAAGTATGTTTGTCAGCATGTATGTCTGTCTGTTACGTACTCAAAGTCACCAATTTGCTCTAACCAAAAGTTAAGTACAGTGAACTCAACAAGGAATACACACATACACATTACACACCCTAAAATCTAAAGTATTAATACATTGTTAACACTACATTCTTTCAGCACAGTATTTTCAACGTTTCTACCAGAAACAGTTTTTGTTCGATACAAACTTAGAACATTATCCATCACGACCGAACTTCCTCGCGTGAAAAACTCCAAGGACCAAGGTGAGAAGTACTTCCGGCTGCGACGCGGAAGTCGAGCCAATTTCACACTCCGCTGACTTCGGCTCAGAGGGACCTATGACCTATCAGATAGAGCGCGATCGACACCTTAAAGCTCTAAACAAACTGTGGGACTCATAGGTGTGCAGAGTATGTTTGAACGTGTCAGCGCGAGAGATTCGCACCCAAGCGAATCTAGTCCGAAAGTTCAAGCCAGTCCAAGGACTCGTCCACGACTTACGTCTTATAGTTTGCACAATTCAATGTACATTAATTATTAGTAGAGATCGCTCTTTGGTTCCGACCAATATATTTAAATCTATGGTGTAGAGAAGCTATAAAAAAAAACATAATCTATTCTCAATTCAATCACACACTTTAATTTGGCATAGAGTTTTCGTTACCAGGCTATATTTTTTTTATAAACAAAAGAGTATTTCGTGTATGATTATCGTGTCCTTTCAAAATATTGTAGTGCGCGTAGCGTTTTATTTATTAAGAATATGCAAAATTCAAGCATATTTTAAAATAATATTGGCATTCCACGCTCCTCCTCCATATCAACTATAACTGGCAGAAATTTCATTCTTTTACATCTACGCGTCTTTCGTAAAAAGGGGTACAAAGTTTTCCGCTGGCGTATTAATACATAGATTGTCTAGATGAGACGCGACTGTAAGCCGCGTCCGTAAGCCGTGTCCGATAGTTTGTTTTGTGCTTTTTGGGTTTAGTTTTGTCGTGCATCCGAATTTCAGATCAGAAAATTTCTGACGTCGCGCCGGCACGCGCTACGGCCATGTTTTGTTGTGGATCCAGTTTGAATGGCGTTTGTATCGCTATTCTATCGATCGAAATTGGGTGATTCACGAGAATTCCACAGAACACGAAAAACTTCGGCATCACGCGATTAGCGCGTGACACATCATTGTGTGACTCGGATTTATTGTTTGTAAATATTGTTACTGTATTACGTGTGAAAATATAATTTGGATCAAAAATTTCTGCCCTTTTGTATCTAAATATTTAAAACTCAAAAGTGACTGACCGACTGACGTAGTGGTCAACGTACAGCTTAAACCACCGGACTGATCTGGCTGAATTTTAGTATGCAGGTAACGTCTGCTGCCAATATGCAGGTAACGTCTGTTACCTGCCTGCCAATAGGCATCCGCTACGAAATAAATGAAAACCAAATAAATAATAACTTCTACTCTCGGGATGAAAGTTCGCATGAAAATACTTACGGTGAAGCCGCGGGTAAAAGCTAGTCGCCATATTAACATACCTTCAATATTATGTCTAAATAATAATATAAACAAAAGTTACCAACAAAATGTTTCGGACAAGAATACCGTTTCAGTCTGCGGTGGAGTTTCGGTGAAGTGAAGTTAAGTTGCGCAATCACGCGACGACCTTCTGATTTAATTTTACCCTTCAAGGCGACCCGCGCCGCTGGACAGACGAATCCGGTATTAAATAAAGTGTGTTTTATACCCGGTTTTATTGTAGCATTAGCTTTAGCCGCAGCTTCGCCCGCGCCGTGATTTTTCCCAAGGGATCATTTTATGTCCGCGGCTTCGCTCGCGTGCAATTCGTTAATTGGTAAAATAGCGTTTTTTTTTTTAAAAAAAAACCTCTCTATCCCTTCAAATAAGTCTATGCCAAAAATCAAGTCAATTGGTTGCTTCGTTAGAGCGTAAAGGGTAGAACGCGTGGTGGAAAATCACGACACACGAACTTCGGATTGCTGTATCAGCAGACTGTCTGGTTTACACGTATCAAGTAGATAAGTATTTAACTAAACTTCAACTTAATTTTTAAGTGACTTAACTTGCTGCTGAATTTGTGTTTGTATGCAGTTAATAACTTAAAGTTAAGTTAAAATTTAGTTACGTACTTATCTACTTAATACGTGTAAACCGGACGTACAGTGTTTGAGGAAGAACAAGCTTACGTACCTCTGAGTCAAGTAAAGTCTTCGGTAGGATTGTGTATAGAAGAGTTAGGTTGCCACAAATAGGGAATATGCATGATTTTTTATTTTTTAATTAAATAAATCTTACGTTATTGAAAAACGATGTAGTCCAATCAGTTTTTTGATAAAATTGAAAACAAAAAAGTTACAAGCCTTTAAAGTAGTCAGTTAGAAAGAGAGATCCGGAATTAATTGTGACGACAAATTCCATAAGCTACATACAAAGTTCATACTAAATTAGGTTTTAAGAGAAAGAGATGGGTAGAAAACATAAATCGCTAATATCTTAGTTATTTCTCAACAGAATTCAGAGGTTTTTTGTGATTCATATATAAATATTGGCGAATACAGACGATGAATGATATCACCCGAGCGCGTTTCTGTGGAGGATATATTCGTCTCTATTCGCCTTTGATCGGTGAGTTGACTATGTACTACGACCTGGACGCTTGCTCGATGTTCGTGCCGAATAACGAATATAGGCGAACATGTGGAGGATGCATGAGAGGTGTTTCTTTTCGATGATATTTAGGGGGCAAGCAAGCGGACGGGTTGCCTGATGGAAAGCAACTGCCGTCGCCCATGGAAACTTGTAACATCCGAAGAGTGGCAAGTGCGATGCCGGCCTTTATGAGGAAACAGGGAATGGGAACAGGGATATGTGGATTAGGTAAATTTGGCCATCGGTAAACTCACTCACTGAACGAAACCCAACACAACGCCGTTTCACGCCAGTTTGCGGTATGCCGGCCCATTCGTGCCGAAGCGTGACTCTCCTATGGCAATGAGCATCCGTATTATGTAATTGAGATCGAAACATGTCTTATTGATACACGCCTCCACCGGAGTTCGAACCTGAACCCTCTCGAGTGCTAAAGGTCTTAGCCATTAGATAATCATTGTGGCGGATAATCTTCAAAGCTAGGGAACCGATTTCAAAAACTCTTCTACTATTCGAAAACTACATATTCCAAAATTATGAATAGGGATTCCTATCTGATCAAGGTTGCCTTTCCTTTTCTGTCGTATGACATTTTCAATATTCCAGAAAAGGACAGCGAAACCTAATTAGTTAAAAACTGTTTAAAAATTTTATGAATATGGGGGGTGAGTAATAAGTAAACGCCCAATGAACTGGGCACGCAATGGGTTTTGAATTATGCAGATAACCTGCATAATTTAATACCTACGTTCCCAGTTTTTCTTTTTACCCGACTGCGCCAGAAGGAGGGTTGTTTTTCGAGAGCATGTGTGTTACATACACACAGCCTAAACGGCTTGATAGATCCTAAAGTATGAGGTTCGATTCGTCTTGATAGCGCAAGTGACACTGGGTACATTAAATTATTCAAAAATCAAAATTGCGGATTATGAAGTCAAAACTGTGAGGTTCCAAAAATTTTCCACCCATTTAGGTCGAGTAGGATATTAAAATTATGGGCTTTAAATAGCCATTGTAGAAATATGCATCGATGTTCAAACTGCAAAAGTTCCTGCGGTCGGGTTTTCAGTTTTTTGACATTAAGCTTGTTTTTTTAAATCGCTTGCGAACTTGGCATCCGCGCTGCTGTGACGTCACATGGGTAACTGCCACTATATTCTCCAAAAGGCTTCGCTGCCACTATCTAATCATTGTAATAAACTAGCTCTAAAGCCAGACAGCTGCATGTTCGGCGACAGCTCGTAAACTCCACCATAAATACTAAATGGCCGAAGTAATTTTCGCTGAAGCCTGCAGTCTAGACGCGCGGCAGTGAAGCTGCCAAGTATCTTGTTTTAGTATGATTAAATTGAAAGTACAAAGTGTCACCAGCAGGGCTAGCATGGCGTCAATAGCCATACGAAAGTATTGAAATTTTGTCAGTTTTTCGGGATGACAGTTTTCGAATCGGGAATAGAAAGTTTCTTTCTTATCTCGATTATAATAATAATATTTATTGCATATAATATTTTGAACAAGATCTTACAATATTATAACTAGCTCCAAAAGTCTGGCCATAACGCGTGCAATTAATTATTAAAATAATATTACATCAAAAAACATTGAGGTCAAGTTATAAAAAAGACATTTTTTTACATTAGAAAGTCAAATCAAATTATATATCCTTAACCACAGAACTAAGCGATTTTTTTTCCTCCACCAGGATTTGAACCTGCACCCTCACGAGTGCGGACCAAAGGTCTTACCCACTAGGCTACGGACGCTCAAAATTATTGTAAGGTATAAAACCTTTAAAATGTACAGTGGAAATACTTTGCGTACTTTTAATCACAGTATTAGATGCGTAAGGTGGCCCGTAACATCCATTCTGAATCTATACTAATGATAAAAAGCTCAGGAGTTTGTTTGTTTGAACGCACTAATCTCAGGAACTACTGAAACTTGAAAAATTATTTTTGTGTTGGTTAGTCCACTCATCGATAAAGACTATAGGCTAAATAACATCAACGACTTATAGAAGTAGAGATCTAGAGAATAGTCTTGAGTTAGTTGAAAGGGTAGAGTGTTTTACATAGGCTAATTTTGGTCTTGAAATAAGCTAAATGTCCAATCATTGCAATTTAAACATCAAGTTATGTATATTTCTAAAATGGCTATTTAAGCCTAAAAAGGTGGAAAAAAAAATGGAACCTCACAGACGGAGCCTCAAAATCCGCCATTTTCATTATTTAATTTTTTAAATGTGCCCAGTGTCACTTGCGCTATCAAGACAAATGACATCATTCATTCTGGACCATTTGACATAATTGGCGGCCAGACAAAAATAGTGTGATATTTAGATAGAATAGATCATTCTATTCATATTTTCTAAATATAGCTAATCTTCCGAACTTCTCCCAATAACTTTTGTTTATCTCGTTTTTTTTATTATTCTTATAATAATTAATGTCTTAAACGATATAATATGACTACTAGTACCTACTAACAATTCAACTTTATCTAATACGTATTTATAGCAAAATTTGCGAATAAGATTGTACTGCGGCATTAGTCAAACCTCTTTGGTTTAAAATGCTGTCTCCACTGTATAATTATTGTGTTTTCTTTAAGTAAATAAATAAATTAATTAATTAATGAATAAATTGCTACTATCGGACCAAATCTGTTTGCCCAATAGTTACGGTGTTACAAGACATTAAAAAATGGATTTCATCAGATTACGAAAAACACATCCTGACCTGACATACATACATACATATGTATGTATATCTCGCCAGAAAGAGGATTATGTTTTTCGAGACTATGTAGTCTCGAATAATATAATCCTCTTTTTGGCGCAGTCGGGTAAAAACGTAAAGTTTCCAAAGGAAGCTTACAATCTATTACAAAGATTGATACCAAAATAAAATCTTTCGTCCCTATAGAAAAGTGTAAATTCCTCCCTGACTTGATTATCAAACTTTGAATTTGTTCAAATGATTTTCTATTGTGTTGAAATCTTAAATACAAAGTGTTTTGTTACATTTAATTCCCCAATAATTATGCAAACAATGTTTGTTTTGTATTAATATTCAGCCAACGTCCAAAACTGATTCCAATGAAAACGGCAAAGCGCATACTGTGTCACGACGTAGTGATTCCGTAGGTAGGTCGGTTGTTAGTTAAATTTTGGCTGCATTTTTTAAATTTTAACCAGTCTAACCACTTTATTATACAAAAGAAAAGAATATATTTTTTTAATGATATTTAGGGGACAGGCGAGCAGACGGGCTACCTGATGGAAACCAACTGCCGTCACCCATGGACACTCGTGACATCCGAAGAGTCGCAAGTGCGTTGCCAGCTTTTATGAGGGAATAGGGAAATGGAAAAGTGTAACTTGAATTGTGTTGTAAAATACAAACTTTTGCCTGCCACTTTCCTCACCTTAAACTTAAAAATATTTTTATAATATTCTTAAAAACATAATGTTTTTACAATAACAAAACCAGCCTCTATTAAGGAAGCACAATGAAATAAAAATACACACTTTGTCACTTGTAACATTAGTAGTTATCGAGTTAAAGAATGTCAAAAATAAAAACAAAAGATACGAGCTATTTAAAGAACCCGCGATAAAGAAAATGAAATAAAAATAATATTTTATTTCGGAACTCTAAAAAGGATGCGCTTAAGACGTGGAAACTTAGTTAAATTTATGGCAAATACCAATTTCATCTCAAGCGGACCTCATTCCGTAAAATTTGGTTACAAAACGACTGAGACAACACAGAAAATTAGACCGCGAAGAAAAATAAATGCGGCGAAACGACGGAGCATACAGAATTAGAGGGAAGAGAAAACGGTGCCGCGTGGTCCGAGTCAACAGGCGAAAGCGCCGGTATCCTTGAGTTCAGTAGACCTATACTGCCGTCCTCGAGCTAAAATGCCACTATGTAAAAAAAGTACTTTTCGAGTTATGAGCAAAAAACGTGGCAATTTTTCTAAAGGCTTGGTACTTCATAACGGCAATATTAATTTTAATAACTCGATGACTATAGAAGCTACGAAAAATTTCGCTAATACGAAATAAATAATAATAAATAAATAGAGATTTTTCTTCTGATTATGATGGCATCAAAATGTCAAAATCGACTAGATGTTGGTTAGCGGGGTCAAAGTTTGAGGACGGCAGTTCATGAGTTTGAAGCAATACTTTTTGTCGATCGACTGATTTTTAGTATGGCAATTTGAGTTCCGCAAGTGACCGCTAGAGGCGCTGTAAAATTTTGCCATACTATAAATTTACGTATCGAGTGTCGACAAATATTATAGCTTCAAACTCATGGTTAAGCTAAAATTTATCAAGCTAGGACCGCAAGCTAGAGTACTGACTCTAGAGTACAGACTGAGCAATAAACTAGCTTGACAGTTCACTGGAACTGTCAAGCTAGTTTATTGCTTTGTGTAAATTGGCTTCGTTCCTAAGCTAGTAATCTAAGTTACATGACATGTCAGTGTCAGCGAGCTAAGACAGTTCAAAAGAGAATTATTATTCCGTCCTGTCTTGAAAAACTGTCCTCGTGTACACTGGGCATTACTCCTGCCGCAGATTATCAGAAAAAGCTAGTTGCCCTTATGAATAAAAAAAAGTATATTATTATGATAGTTTGATTTAACAACTTTTAATATATTAATTTTCGTTCATATAATTACGATATCAATTTATAATTTCAATTTTAAAATTGCCCTTTTTTAATCTGTATATCACGAGATACGAAACGTTGTCCGCCTCAATGAGAGTCTGTGACGTCACTAAATTGAAATTAAACCATGATGAGGGTGTAAAATGTTCATATTCTTTTAATCTTTATTATTAAATTCAGAAAGGGATTTTCAAAATTAAACATTTATTTTTAGAACAACGTCCGAATTTTTCTGATCAGAAATTCGAATAATGTATGCGGCCGGACTTATAGTTCAGATTATTATTAGGTTATAATATTCCATCCATCCATGCTAGGAATGTACATGGCCTAGTGGCCACCTTTAGCTCTTTTTAGATTCGAATCGAAGTCTTAGGTATAGGTTAAGTCTTAGGTAATAGGGTTCTTTTCTTAACCCTTTGGGTACGAAATCCTAAAAACCAACTCGATTGGTAGCTTCTTCATATTAGGTTAAGTTATTAAACAATCACACTTTCCCGATTATATTTGTGAGTATGTATTTGTCACAATGTATCGACCGCCACCGTCTCTGCCTTAGACACCTGTCGTAGAAAAATATACTTTGTGAATAAAATTCCTCAACGTGACAAGGTACCCCAGCTACTTAAATATACTTAGATTATATTAGAAAAGTTATTCCTTTATCTCTCTAATATTTTTCCGATTTCAGCTAATTTTTTTTCAATTTCGGCAATATTAAAGGTTAACTTCGTCTAAATTTAACTGGTCAACACTACATTCTCTATTTTTAACCGACTTCCAAAAACGAGGAGGTTATTCCCTTTCTGGTTTTCACGTAGTCGCCGTATCAACTGGCGTGAAATGGCGTTGTGCTGCTTCGTTCAGTGAGTGAGTTTACCGGCGGCCCAACTTCCCTAATCCCTAATCCCCCATCCCTGTTCCTATTCCCTGATCCCTAATAAAAAGTCCGGCAACGCATTTCCACCCTTCGTCCGCGGGCGACGTCTGTTGCTTTCCATCAGGTAACCCGTCTGCTCAATTGCCTCCTAAATATCATAAATAATAATAATAAAAAAAAGTAGCGATGTCTGTCAGCTTTCTCATGGCACGGCGACTGTGCCGTGACCAATGACCGTGTGTTGCCCGTGCTTTAATATTATAAGCCGGTGATCGTTCCTCTTATGTGTGGACTTGTTCTTCGATCAAATATTAATAAGATGCACACGTCCCTCCAAAATTGAATAAAATAATGGCGCCAGGACTATCTGATACAAAACAACTAAAATCAAAATCAAGTGCATTGAAAAATAAAACTGAAATCAATCAAAATCTGTTTTATTCAAAACGAGTACTTAAAGTACACTTTCTGAACGTCGAGACTACGGTGCCTACCACCGGTTCCGGAACCAACCCGACGAGAAGAACCGTAACCTTAACATAATAAGTTAAAGCTCACAATCGTACTAGAGTTAAAATCGCGGTCTCGGAGTGACTAGGAGCAGAATAGCGCTTAATAAGCGCGATTGCCGATTCTATATTTTAGACGGCAACTGTGAATCTTTGTAATGTTTGGTCAAAGAGTTGTATATACGCTTTTACATGTACACGGGCGCATCGCGGCGCGGCAACCTACGTATGTGAAAAGGGGCGTTGTGTCTAAAGAATTTTGAACCGATACAAAAAAAGTCTATCGTTGTCTTTTTACGACGTTCAAACAACTGAATCAATTTTGATGAAATTATGAAGAAAGCTTATATATTACAGCTATCCATATAAAACTGCACAAAGGTAGTTGATTAGAGTTTTTTCTGCAAATGCTATTGGTAAATCGCTCAATATTGGCGGTACGGTTCACTGACCCTCATTCAAAAATTTTTCATTTCCATACAAACCGCGATTGTCAACGAAGTGTCGAGTTGTCACTTTGTTGTTGACAATCGTGGTTTGTATAAAAATTTGACAGAGGGTTAATGAACCATACCGCCAAAATTGGGCGAATGCATAATATAACAAATATAATTAGGTAGGTTTATTGTAATATCACTTAGTATCTGCCATTTTTATTTCTCTCGTTATGCTGGTGGTAGTACAACAGGCTTAGAAGGTGGTCTGTGACCACAGACACAATTAGCTATGAAAGCATGATGAAAGAAAATTAATAAGAGAGATTGTTTTGTGGCGCAATTTAATCTTCATTAGAAAACATTGCGAGCTCAAGTTATTGTTATAATAATTTATATGAACTGAATTTCTCTCCTCTTGAAAATTTAATAGTCTCACCAAAAACATTTTTATGTAAAAATGCTGCCAGGCAAAGCAAAATATAGTTCTCGGGCCGTTGTGCCAGAAAGTAGTGAGATCTCGTGTAAAGCCAAGTATCCAACCTTACATACTCAGGTTTTAATTTTAAGCTAAAGTCGCGGCGAAATACTAGCTATAATGTGTCGGCCGCACGAAAAGAATCTTAAAACTCTACAACTACGTAAAAATGAGTGGACTAGCTATTTTGTTTTTTGTCATGTAATTTTTACATGCCAATTATTATTATTTTTAACAAAAAATCAAAACCGACTTCCAAAGGAAAAAACTAAAATAATCAAAAAGACGCACTGTTAAAGAATACATTTTATTTAAGTTTCTTTTTTAGTTATTAGTTATTTTTTAGTTTCTTTTTTATTATTTTCGTTTTTTCCTTTGGAAGTCGGTTTTAATTTTTTGTTAAAAATAATAATCATTTCACCCTTTTTAGGTACCCAAAATTATAATATAGGCATTATAATACTAGAGAAAACCACTAGGCACCTACAGAGAATCACTACGCATAATATATTTTTTTATGTTATTTAAGGGGCAAGGGTAGACGTTTAACCTGATGGAAAGCAACTACCGTCGCCGTAACATCTGAAGTGCTTGTGCATTGCTGGTCGGTATTCCAATGAGTGTACAGCGAGGTACTCAACCACAGTGTAAGACACCGGCAGAACAACGTCTGTCGGGTTGAATTAAATTTTTCATTGGTAAAAGGGACTTTTGTACGAACAAGACTCCAATTTCATATGGCAAGCAACAAACTGCTTTTCAGCCAGTATGGAGCGCACGTGCTTGGGAATGGGAATAGAGATTAGGGAAGTTGGGCCACAGGTAAACTTACTTACTGGACGAAACACAGCACAACGC